>JWHW01024526.1:320035-330923 GCA_000931545.1 Papilio glaucus | reverse complement strand
CCGAAACAAAAAGGCATCCGCAACAAACAGTGCAGTTGTAGATGTTTTGCCAGCCTTATGTTTGATAGAGCTTTATAAGGATAAAAAAAGAAGGAAAAGATAGAAAGGAAAAGGGGATATAAAATATAAAGTTAACGTATTAAAATAACAAAATCGAATTTATAAATCGATTATGCACTTGGCTCAATAACGAAGGAGACAGCGTGAGGTCGTCCGGTTTCACCGAAATAAGACAAAACAAGTTCTTAAAATGTCACACAATCTTAAAAACATTCTACATTATTGGTGCGTCAAATGTGCCAGCTAGCAACAAAACAAAAAACGTCGAAATGTTGCAGATTTCAGACTACCTGCATAAGGTTTGCGAATATATTGTCAATGGCGGGTTAATTTTGAATCGCGTTTATGACTCGACTTACCTTTTGGTTTCTCAACGTAAAACAAATCCATAATGATTTTTTTAGCGTTCCCTATAAATAAGACTCTACATATAAGCAGTCTCTAATGCAACCAAAATATACTACAAATACTTTCTGTGTACTCAAGAATATTCTCGATTTTATTGATTACCTTTGTCTTCACAGAAGCTTATGATTAAGCAAAAATTTACAGACAAAATCTCGTGATACTTTTGAAATAAGATACAATTATAAATAAAGGATTTATCCATTCCATTTATACTTAATTAGTGTTATTATAAGTTACAACGTAACGTGTCATGTCGTGCCGTGACGTGCCGTGACGTGCCGTGTCGTGTCGTGTCGTGTCGTACTGAAATAACTAATTTCCAATTAAACTGCAGTACCTATTGATTTGAAATTCGAATAATAAAAATTCATATATTAACTAAATGTTTGTAAGATGAATCCGCGGAAAATAATTGGTTGGTTTTATGTACCCAATGTTATTTTCTTTACTCCTATTTCATCGGTTGAGTCATTACGAAGTTAAAGCATATCAAACAAACTTACATTGGCATTTATAATATTAGGTAGTTTCTCTGATTATTGTTATCAATGTTTGGTATTGAAACATTTGAGTTAGATTTAACCATCAAGTTAATTCATTGTATAGATATAGAATCGATTATTATACTTTCTAAACGATATCGTAACTTCAAATGATGTAGGCGTTTTAACATATCTGATTAATAGAGCCCGCAGGGTAGTCCATCTGCTTACAAGAGTGATCGCATTTGATGCTTATTCGAGCATGGAAAATTTTAATTTGGTTTTCAAACAGAGTTTGTAATAAACGTCCATACAAATTTAACTCACTCATTCACCTGTCACTAATCATTCAATTATTTATTGAGGCACAAACAAAATGATAATCTCAAGTTTAAATTAACTGAAACATGACAGCTGAGTTCCATCAGGTCTACTCGTTAAATATCGTCGACGGGATAAAGTTGGTGTTATTGTTGCTTCGCGTATCATTTCAAAAATTAGTTGAATTATAGTAATTGTAGGCAAAGATATAGTTGTTGACATAGTAATAGAAACATGTTCGGGCATGTTGAAAGGATGAATGAAGAGTAACGAAACAAAATGTTGCGAAAATGAGTGCTAGTGTTGGCAGTGTCGACCTAGGAGAACTTATATCGATCAAATTAGTGACACTAAAGAAGGGTGATACTTATATCATATACTTAGAGTTCCAGTAACCGACAAGCATGTACGAAGTGAAGTGTGGCAGGATCGCGCCAAATGAAAATCCATTATCTCTGCCTACCCCTCCGGCTAACGGGCGTGAGCACATATAATAGAAATGATAGATGTTGAAAATTAAGTAATTCTTCAAATTATTACAATTTTTGAAGTTTCTTCCCTGTTTAAACCACTTGTATCCAATACTACGTATATTACTTATATTTGGTGTCAAATATTTGGTGGTTTATGTTGCTTTTCTCATTATGAGATAAGATCATAAATTCAAACGTCTCTAATGTGAGTATTTCGTCGCCAACAAAATACAGGTTCTAGATCCGGCTGATTTTGAATATAATTATAATAAAATTTGCCTTCCATTCGATCGTAATTTGTATTTTTGCATACATTTTGCTACGCTTCATCTGGTTATGTAATTTTTATTAGGCCATCAATTAACAAGGCTCTATTAGAAATAAGAATCTTACATGCTAAATATTACAATGTCACATAATTTACCGGTTTTTGTATAAGAGTCTGTGTGTGGACTTTTTGATAACATATAAAAGTTGGTATAGTAAACTGAAAAGTTAATTTATTCCTTCCTATATTTTATTATAACAAAATTCAATATTGTTTATTTCATTGGTGATCTTTGCCTATACAAAATCAATCAATTCTTATTGCTAATTAAACGACTATTGTTTTGTCCATCTAATTTTTAATCTTTTATTCAATTGTTTTATTTAGCTTAAACTTAGTCTTAGTCCCTGAAATTTAGTGGAGATAACAGATGATATTCTTATTTTTTTCTCTATCTTATTACGATATTAAAACGAGAAGAACGATCAAATGTGTGGGATGCCTCTATATTTAAATAACATTTTGATTAAAGTTGTTAAAACAATAGATAAAACTATAAAAGCGATAATGGACATCTAAAAGGTTAACCAAAAAAAACTCGCTTACAACCGGTTTCAGATCTAAGTAAATACGTATCGGAAATGATCACAGCAAGGTAGCGACAATGAGTGAAACTTGTGAGGTGTCACAAATGGTTTAAACATTTGGCACCTTTAAATTGCATTTACTTTAAGAATTACATAGAATAAATAAGAGAGACGTTTTGTTTCGCAAGGATTTGTGTTGTTCAATACGCGTGACGTAATATAAAGAATAAACTCCAAGCAATTTTCGATCAGTTTCTCAATATTTTACCCATACTGAGCCTTTTATGTTTACTGAAAAATCTGCATAATATTTGAAATTAAAATAGACGGAATTATCAAGGATCTGTTCACGTATCCTACGTAATACATCATACCAAAGGTAATTCGCTAACCTATTGTAATAATTATAAAGTAATAGCTGTTAACGCGGCTTCACATGCATTCTTATTTTCCTCGCTGAAAATTGAAAATTGATTTCGTGTATAACTTGAAATCATTATTATAGATAAATGTCAAAAAGTTGTTATTGGTTTCCATGGCAATATATGTCATGTAACAAAATGACAAAAGTATATTATTGTCGTGTACATTATTAAGGTAACCTATAATAGGTTTTACTCTACTATTTCTCGGGATTTTTTTTCCGGTATAAAAGGTACCCTATGTGCTTTTCTGTATCCCTGATAATATGTGTGCAAAATTTAAATGATGATTGGTGGTGGGTAGTTTACGCGTGAAAGCAAAACAAACAAACATACACTCGCATTTATAATATTAGTTAGGATCCTAATTTGAAAATAGAATATGAGAATACAAGTTTATTTTTCCTAATAACAAAAACCACTAAACTCATAAAAAATCTGGTCGATTAATGTTTTTTAAGTATTATTAGCTCATTTGCTTACATCTGAAATTATAATATAACGACAACTCAACAAATCTTAAACTTAATGTCTCTACAAATTCTATAAAATACTTTGAAGTATTTAAAAATATATTATATTATAATACTGTATTATTATTATTATATTATTATATATGGGAAAGTTTGTATTTTTTTTTAAATTACAGGTGCATAAGTACTTATATATAGTTTATAAAAGGCAATGTTTGAATGTATGTTATCTATACGATATGTGTTTGTTTCAACGAATGTAACGGCTGGACCGATTTCGATTAAATTTTCGGGAAATTTTCCTGTGAAGTTTGGCAGCGGTTGGATCCACATAATTAATGCTACCCGGGTGAAGCCGGGAGGATCACTAGTTAATTATAAGCGTATATATAAAAATTAAATTTTACTTACATTCCTTTTCATTTCAAGTAACTAACACTAATAAAATTGAAAAACACAATTATTTGTTTTTTTGGGAAAAAAATTTAGGAAAACTCCGAGCATTTCTTGCTAGTGTTCATTTCCACTCAGCAACGCTGTCTTGATTGAAAAACAACTATTCTAGACTTCATACAATAGACATCAATGGGAGAGGAGGACTTTTTGCAATAAACAATAATATTAACTCGATTTCTTTTAACGTTTAAATCAAATAATCCATGTCAACAATGATAATGGTAATATTTAAATAACAATTTGATTTTTCTTAACAGCGTAGACATAAACACGGAAATACGTACGACGGCCTTCTGTTATTAAAACTTTGTTTTGTACGTAGACTTTTGAGTGTTTGTAAATGTTTAAAAACATAGTTCTTATCGGGGACACAGATGTCAGTTAAATCTTTGCTTAAACTTCATTTATAAAATCCACATTTCTATGAAAACCTCGCCCTATTTACAATTCATGTTTAATCGAATAATTTAATACATAAATAGAAAATCTAGTTATCGAACAATATGATAATCGTTTTAAATGCAATTTTCACCTTTAGCTGCTTGACTATTAGGTTGAAAGTACCGTGAGTATTTAAAAATAGACTGATATTGGCTCCCCACTCCGACCTCATAATTTCTCGGCGCGATATAACCTTCCAACGCCAATCAAACGTGTTTTATCATTAGTTGAATCAAATTAGACGATTTCTACTAAGTTACGGCGAGACCACAGACCTATTTGATCTATTGTTATTACCTATTGTTTCTAAGTAGTTCCTGCTAGATCTTTAATAGGAGAGGTTAAGTGTATAGGAGTCAAAGACCTGACAATTTTGATATGAATAGAACTGAAAATAATTTTAATAGGTATCAAAGATTGGGTTATAGCTACATATCAAAAAACAATACTTCCTCATCGCGCCTGTCTGTTTGAGTGACTTTAACTCAAAAACTACTGAACAACGAACGAAATTTTCATACCATGTTTAACAGACGGAGTGAATCGTGTGGAGTGGTTCATGAGGAAAGTTTAGGTATATGTCACCGATCGATTGTGAACTTCGGCATTTTATAATTGGACCAAGCATATTATAAACTATCACTAAATTGTTAACTGAACGACTTCGATAGCTTATAAACTTTTGAACTCATAATTTCCTTTCGTTATTATGTTAAAGCTTAAATTAGAATTATAGGTTAGGTTCGTTAAATTGAACTTGATAACTAAATATAAAATATTATTTCAAAAATATGTTTGTTGCATTTGACATGATCCGTCAAATTGTCAATGATTCATTCAGTTTACAATTTGTAGACAGTTTATAATATGTCTAGGGACTAGTCATATTATAAACTGCTTCAGTGTATACTCGCCATAGAGCTAGTCCGATTATACAGTCTTCGTCAGTGTATAATCGGACTAGCCGTAGGACGATTATACACTGACGAATTTCATAATCGATCGGTGACATAAATAATTAACAAATGTTTTGTGTAATAAGGTTGATATGACGGTTATTTTTGAAGAATACGTAATAAGTTAGCACGACATAATACAAACAATGTTGGATTATGTACATAGGTATATGTATGTTCTCCTGACTATGAGACGTTTGTTACTATCAATAAAACTTTTTGTATAATAATAGTAAACAAAGTTGGTCAAGTTTCCTGGAGTCCGGGCGACAGGGGACCGACCTTTGTCGATCCACCTATGAGCATGGGACGGCTGATTATTTTTTGTTTATTACCAATTAAGTTTTTTAGCTATGTATAATGCTACTATTTCTGTCCCGAAATAATATTTAAAGGAATGGATTACTCTACTACAAATATTGTTACGCGGCGAGACTGCGTTTTGGTTTCGTAACAAGCAAGTCTGCGAATGTGCAAAGAGCTAATTATTGTGGCACAACCAGACATTACATATATTTCATAAATATAGTTCAAGAATTCTATATTAAGTGATAAACCAACGTTTTGTGGGTAAATCTGATAAATTCTTAACTCTAAATTGTAAAAAACTAGCTTCTTCATTAAAACTTTAGTAAATTTGTCACCAATATCTCGATATTTATTTTCCAGGTATCGGTGACAAAGTCAAAAAAAGGAAAAAGAAATAAGGAAAACAGCGTAATGAATACCCAATGTATAATAAATACGTCTGAAATACGTATAACAAGAGTAAATTTCAATTTGGATCTATAAAACTGTGTTTGATCAGACTTGTTTTCTTCAATCAAATTAACACTACAAAAATGTGTTAATTCCTTGCTCGATGCTCATATGCAATCCTATGCCTAAGATGGATAATTTGGATTGATGGATAATTTGGATAACGAGCCAAAGTGCCGGATACCAAAGTTATGTATTCAACTAATTGAAGCTCTATTCCTATTGTGTTATGGCTCTTGTTGTACGCTCAGTCTCGAACGTATATCCTGCCGGAATAAGCGTTTCTAGAGAATCGTAAAATAGATAATGGGTCTGTTTTAGAATATACCTACAGAAATGATGCTCTTCCGATGACCTCTATTCACTGAAATAATCAAGTAATGCATGATAACATACATACTAAAAACATATTATTTTAAAAATTTAGGCTTTGATTTATTAAACGCTTATATAAATTTATCTTTTACGAAATTAAAATTATTAAGAGTAAAGATTTGATTTGATTTGAACCGTTGTCTTAGACGAACAAACGACGCGGTAATGCGGCGTGACGCTAAAACGTCAAGTAGTCGCGTGTATTTGTGACCTACATGGTCGCATGTTGTCGCACGACTCGTCGCGTACTGTCGCTCACCTAGGAAAACAGGTGATGAGCAAACTCTTTTAGTACTAAACATTGCATTCTATGACCGTTAAAAATGTTCATTATCGAGAAATAGATAAATAGCTTATATTTATTGTATGTCATTAAAAACAACCTTTAAATTCTATCGTCAGAAGTTCTATTTAAATCGACCGCAGTATACAAACTGTAGTAAGTTCCTCTCGATATTTTATTACTTTCAGCAGCAGCTCATTGTTCGTTAAACATTCAATATAACTCACAACTACGAACCAGTTCGTAATCCTTTCACACACGATCGGGTATTGCGCAAGGCGCAGTCCAACGGTTATTGTTAACATCAACAATAACTGGCCACGGTAGTAATTCCGCTAGTAATTCCGTATCAAAGCGTTTAACTAGACCGTTTGCTTTCTTTTGTCCGCCGGTAAATTTGTGCTGTCCCCAAATTTTCGGCATTCACGACCCTATTCCTTTGTTTTAAGGATGTCGCTGGCCCGAATGTTTAGTTTTTATGTTAATTTTTATAAGTACAAAGCACGTGTTGAAATTTTTTATGACTGGGCGTGTACCGTGGGACTTTCTGTACAAAATCGCTATTTGAATGTATATTGGTATCGATTTGTATGTCAGATGGGATTTCAATTTGTTTAAAAATTCTATTACGTTTATATTACAATGGATGTTTAAGTAAAAAACCTTTTAACATGAAATAGGTATATGTAGTTGTCCAGCTGTACTCAATATTTATCCCATAATTTAATTAGACTTACGTCCATCCATGAGTCTTAATAAATAGGCAGCTAGATATGTTTATAATCGTGCGTAGCTTCCAAAAAAATATTTAGGTGGTTATTTTGAAGTACTGTACGATAATATCTATAAACAGATCATAAATATGTTATCTATAAGAGTAACATTTTAAGTTACTTCTTTAAATATATACATATAGCATTACAATATGTTAGGCACATAAAAGTTGTGTGGCTTATTTTTATATATTATGTAATATGTAATATATGTAATATTATATATGTTTTCATACGCTAATATTAGGAACAACAGCCCTATTATTACAGACGGGTAATATTATAAGATAACTACTAGACTAGCTGTGTCCCGCGGTTTCATCCGCCGTGCATTTTAATTTAAACGAAATCGTTTTATAAATACATGACAATTTGTTTATTAATATATATATATACAAAGATGCACAAGAAAATTTTCAAAAACAAAATTATGTTCCATTTTTTCCTTTTTTACTATTTACAAAAAAATCGCTGGAACTAACATACGCGTGTGTTAAAATGTCGTTAGATTTCGCAAAATTTCAATTTTTCGCACAACTTACTTAATTTTTTCTTTTATAAGAACCTTCTCCTGGCAATAACAATAAAAATACGTAATCTGATTTCGTTTAAATTCGCGGGTAGCACCTCGGGACAAAGCTAGTTAGTACATTCAATTTTTTTAAAGGATATTTTATCCATGGTGAAGGAGCTACGTAAAAGAGGATTTCATTATTCTTTATAACAACTTTGTTAATGATATAATCAACGATGTTCGCGATTTCCTAACAACTCCGAGTATTGGCCGTTTCATAAGTAAACTGTTTTCGAAGCCTTGAATGTTTACTTAAAGACGTCATTAAAATAAATGTGTTTTATGAACGCGAATGGAAAAAAAATTAAATATTAAACGAATCTTCGATGTCGTGATTATAATTTACAATTGAGTTATTTATAGAATATATAGAAAAGGAAACTTTACTATGCTTATTATCTTAATATAATAAATAAAATTAATTTAAATTTGAAACACACTTGCCACATATTTTTCCTTTATAAAATTCAAAGTATATCTGCTTTGTTTAAAATAAAATCAATAAAAATTTGGAATAAAATTTTCAAAGTTTTTAAGATTTAAAACATGTAATTTATATCAAAGAATTATCAGTGTTGAACTCAATATCATATACTCTACTAAGTATATAATTATTAGTATATAGTAAATATTAGTATTGCCCAAAAATAAATAATCTATTTTAGCTATATGTTCACATAATGAATATATAATTAATTTACAGTATATATACTCTACGAATAATGATAAAAATATTCATAAAGTTCATACAAAATTATCTCACAAAATGTGTAAAGTTAATGTGTGAGTTAACAATCCCGTGGAAGAAAGGTTTCGTAACACTTACCGTATTAGAGAAACGTGACAAAAACTAAGTTAACACAGCATTTCAATAGTTTATTGCGTTATTTTGACTTATCATACATAATTACAATCTAATTATCATTTAATTGTTGTTAGCATCAAGTTAAACAATGTTATCTAATCAATTAATTGATAATTTCATAGGAATTTGTGTTCCGTTATATCGACATAAAATTAATTGTTATAGTTAAATTTTTGCTTCGGCTATTTATATAACTTGTGCATATTTTTATTCGTAGCAAATTTACCAACATTATGGGCAAATTATACACAGATTTGCACGTATCGTGCTCATTTTTTAAAAACTTCAAAGTACATATAAAATAAATTCATAGTTTGTGAACGAAATATTTATTTTCTGCTTTTTTTTAACATAAACGTCGATAGAGTCAATTAATATTGTACTATTTTGCTCAAAACTCTATTTATAAATTAATTATGGTATACGTCGGTGTCAATGCTCTAAAAATTACTTGTCACTTCCCGTGTTCTTTTTTATAGCCACGCAATAGATTTTAATAAATACTTATCTTATCCCTATCCAGTTTGATGTGTTGGTATTTTTTAGTTGGAAAGCAATTATAATTTTCCATAAAGTAAACATTACTTTTAGATCCATTATACCATGCAGTCCTTTAAGATCTGAATATATAGTAACCTTCTCTTTTATCTTCTAGCTAGCTACGACTTATTCACAAAAGTTGAGCATATAGCAAGGTAAGAAACGGAGAGAATTAGATTAACACATTTAACTTTTAAGTGCCTCCTATGCTTATAGAATAAAACATCAGTACTAAACAAATCGACTTGCGCATATATTTTGCATTGACAATAATTTCGCATTGAGCAAATGTCTTTAAATAAATTTATTATAATTTATTGACAATAATTTGTCAAAAGTAATATGCAATATTTTCCATAAACAAAATAGTATAACAACAAGTGCAAATAGTACTCAAGCGATATCTATTTGAAGTTGTTTTGACTTAATTCAGCACCTCAATCGGTTACAGCTCGCTACACAATCGCGACACAATCTCTCGATAAAACACTGAACCTGACGCAATCATAAAAATGGCAGTGATTTATGTACAATGAACAAAAAGTCTCTTAAGATTTTACTTTAATATATTAAGTAATAAATTTAAACATAAAACTCTTATATCATATTTATTGACGCTTAAAAATTGTTTCTTTCATTAGATATTCGATTGTTATATTTTTTATAATACTCCAACTTTATTCTAATAGAAATTTTTGAGCATTTTACTCATTACTTAAGCGTTAAATATAATATGACGTACAATATACTCTATAGGTAAAAACCCGAAACGTAATTACTATGATGCCCACATAATATGTTCAAATTAAGAATTTGCCATTTCGGTAAGGCGATGCTGACCAATCAGGGGTCACCTTGAGACAAAACTAGAATTTTTATTAGGTATTCGCAAGTTGGAATTTCTGCCTACTTTAGACAACAGCCTGTACGTATGCAACTCGCGCATACAAAAGATATCAACGAGCGCAGTTCAACATTTAGTTATGGAAGAATAGTTTATAAGGGAAATATATATTTTTTATTTGAAAAACAACAGCAAAAAAATCTGCATAAGGATTTTTAAAAAGAAAAATTAATATTAATATAGTAATTTTAGTCATTTTAAACATCACACAAAACACTGCACATATACTCCTAGTAATTATTAAATCAATATTTAAATATACTAATCGCCGCTAATACTTTTTAAAGTTGATTCGAGCTTATTATTAAATGTAGGACAATTTTAGTGCATACGCCTGCACGCTCGATTCCGCATTGGTTTGCGTATTCACGCAAGCATCGGCATCTCTAAGTGTGCACGAACACCTTTGAACATAGACACCTAAGTTGCAACATTCTGGCTCTCGATGTTTCCGCATATCGATACAAT
>JWHW01024526.1:297405-311360 GCA_000931545.1 Papilio glaucus | reverse complement strand
TCTTTTTTTTTATGGGATAAGGTGGCAACCGACCGAGCGGATCACCTGATATTAAGTGAACGCTACCCATAGACATCCGCAACAAGCAAATGTGTTGCAGATGCGTTGCCTACCTTTAATGGACAGAGGAGGGCATAAACAGGAATAAGGATATTTCCTTTTCCCAGTTAACCCCTCCCAGTCCAATCCTCTTCCCGTTCCCATCCTATCCTAATGAGGATAGGGTGGGAAGGGGAAGAGGAATGAAATTAGGCCTCCGGCACCTCACTCACCAGACGAAACGCAGAATACTTCTACTTCACGCCTGTTTTCTGTGAGGTCGTGGTATTTCACCGGTCGAGCCGGCCCTTTCGTGCAACAGATGTTGTTATTGCGGGCTCTACCACTGTTGTTGTGTCTCTCTTCGAGTGGCTCAAATCTTACTGTCGATAGTACGGATTTATGATTGAAACCTTAAGAGATTATACGATATACATACATATGTCATAATACGTTCTGTTTGGAAAATTTGTATAAATACCTAAGTGGCGTACATGGACTAACGAAACTGTACAAAAATACCTAAATTCATTATGACAAGTAGGTTTAAGCAACATATGTATGAGGCACAATTGGTAGATAAATATTAAAGAAGAGCAAGTAATATTAGGAGTATCCGCAACCTAGAAGCAATTATAAAAAGGTTCCTTCAAATCGTCATAATAAAAAAAAAACATTTTTTTGGCAAGACGAAGGTCCTGGAGCGTGTTTTTTTTAATTTAGCTTATTTAGATACCACTTCCTCATTAATTAATTTAAAAATTAACTTTCTCATAAGATTCATTGCATTGAAAATATTAATTACTTTTAACAACCCTGGCAACGGCAAGCACGTTGCGTGAACCAGAACAAATTACAAACAATTTCGTAGAAGTTCCAAAATGTACCGATAACAAACTCATGTAATGAATATATTGGGTAATTTCAAATATTTATTGGTCATGTTTAAATTTTTAGTTAAGAAATATGTTAGACCTAGTATTTCTCACATGTCAAAAATGTACGAAAGTTGTTTACGATCTTTTTGAAAAGGAGAAGAGAATTTGACGGAGGAGGGGATGGATAGGAAAAAGAAATATCGTTTTACTGTTTATCCCCTTCTCTGTCTTTTAAAGATAGGAAACGTATCTGCAACTTATTTTCTTGTTGCAGATGCCTATTGGTAGCGGTCGCTATTAGGTGAACCGCTTGCTCGTTTGCCACCTTCTTCTATAAAGCAAATATAAGGTATCGTTAATAAGCATAGGAATGACTAGAATATAATACGTATTATATTTGTCTTTATATGTACGTATGTACGTCCGTTCCATTGTACTAAGTGGCGAGACCGATTTTGAAGAGTAAGGTGTCATTAGGAAGAAGCTTAATTTAGGTTAATGTTATAAAATATTAGAATTTTCTCAAAATGCATTAAATTGTTAAATCTTTAAATATATTTAATGTATAAACAAACCATATAGCATTCTTTTCGAACAGATAAGAGTAAGTAGGCAGACATGTAGTCCTTATTTTTCTTAAGTTGTGCAAAAGAAACATCATTGTATGCTTAACGGTGCATTGTTCAGCCGTTAATGGACGAGACAAATAACGTTTTTTTGGCGGCAAAACGTAGGAGGCGAGCTCTAAAATCTCTTGCAGTACGTTCTCTTTGGTTCTTATACTTTGGTAATAAAATCTAAAATCGTTTGTATATTTAATCGTTTTTATCTTTGTCAAAGTTTATTTGTTTTGTTTATATGGAAATTCGGTATTTGGTTACATGTTACGCTGTAAGTTGTGGATCTTCACGATATTATTGATGTTACCGTTACGAAGGTTAAATGCGGTGCTTGTGACATAACAGTTGTCCTTGACAAGTTCAGCGGACCGATTTACTTGGAGTTTTCAAACATTGTTTCTTAATTTTACTTTTTCTACTTTCACTGTAACATCCTTATTAACACTAATCTTAATTCTAAATATATAATATCAATAAAAACAGCGAATCTTTTACCTTGTTTCAAAGAAACCAAAGAATCAAATCTAAAAATCAATATATTTTTATTTTCTTTATCCTTTATATGACAAAACATCCATATGGCTAGTGCAACTCTATAATAAGTTCCCCTTTAAACTTAATTTCACAATACACTACACCCTTAATTAAAGTACATTTTTAAAGTATAGTGGCGACGGAAATAGTCCAAGTTGTGGAAGCCCAGCCTATCACATTATATTTATAAGGTGTAGTTCAAAAACACTGTTATGCCATTTTTGTCCAGCTTACTGCGATAGTTTTTATGTGTATGTGGGCATTATATATTACATTTCTTGTTATGCAAACGATTATAAAAATCCCACTGACAGAGACAGTCATGGACTAGGAAACATGAGGAATCTGGGGAAAGCACATTTCCTTTTTTATAACTTAATTTTCCTACAGTTAGTCATAGGTATGTCCTAATACAAAACGTCATAAAAAAAGCCAACAGGATAAATAATTCAATTAAAAAAACCGCTAATACGCGAACTAGTTTAATATTGAACCTTAATATGATCGAGGTCAGTAATTTGTCGTCTTTAAATTAAGTCACAGTGACTAACGGATTTTCCGTCAAAGAGTAAACAAAAAAAACGACGATAAGTCGGCGCGGCCAAAAATAACCGACTGTCGGGCATTATTTAATTCGAAATTCGAACTGCCGCCAACGATCAGGATTCATTACGCCACGCCGTACCTCATCGACGAGTCGTAACGGGAATGTCGGTCAAAGAGTAATCGTGTCAAGCCACCCGCGGCTCGATATACGATCCCGGGCTACTACTCGTAAATCCCGCGTTCCCGGTAACCTAACAGTACACGAATAATACAAACACTTGAAAAAATAACTCTAACAACTTTAAGATAAAGCGTTATTTTAAAGAACTCTGCTTGCGTTCGTAGTTGTAACTAACGATGAAAGTTATGACTCATTTGTTCATGTTATTCTTCGCGGTTTTGCTGTAATTATGATAATAAAAATGAATGTTAATATAAATTTAGTTAATTATACCTTTTAAATCGATGTTACGGTAACAAGGTTAGTTATAATATTTCGTGAATGAATAAATGAAGTCTAAAATATAATTACAAAATCCTTTTGAAGGACCCCATTAGCTGAGACACTTCAACGATACCAAAAAAAAGCTAATAACTGGAATGGAAATCGCTACCATTACATGACGAAGTTCTGCTGAAAACCCCAGAACATTTTGACATCGACAGTAGTTGCGGATATATCTTTATATACAAGAGTATATATGTATATATTTCTTATGTGCGTGTGCTGAACTCCTCCAAAACGGCTGGACTGATTTTGATGATTGATTCGGTTTGAATTCACGATTGGACTTAGTAAGTGGAACTGCCATCATTTTCCGCAAGGGGTTTTTTTAAAATTTCATTTAAAACAACGTCTGTTCGCCGGTATTCGAATTAGTGTTAAAAGTTTATAATATTTTTTTTGTTAATTCCTGCCCAAGACGGTATTACATAAATATTTTAGGTAGAAAGGACGATCGAAGTTCGAGATTGTTGTTCATATGATTGTCACCTAGTGACTGAGAGTGGCTGAGTCCGCTGTTAATTTAAATAAATATATTTACTAAATTCAGGACTCACTTCAGGATTACAGGACTTTCTTATGACAAGCAGTTGGTGATTACCTCGGGTTGTAGTACCCCTTTCACAGGACTCATCTATTTTTATATAGCTAGAGTACACATACAACCAAAATGATTTGTGTAGACATTACAGAAACAGTTGACAGTTTTAGCGTAACCTTCAAATAGCATCTAAGCAAGTTACACATATTTGTACAGTTTCTGTAAAGATGCTCAAACCTAAAACATAACGTAATGCAAATCAAAACACATTTACATTGAAAAAAGGACTTCGAATCGACTCATCTTCTTATCAGACATTCAAGAACATCTTTAATTAAAATGGTTCGATTGGATAAACGACATAAAATGACCGACTCAATGACCAAGAATCATCTGCATTAGGTAATACTAGTGACAGTTGTGCATGAGCTCGGCAAATCAATTTAACTTCAATTGATAGGCCAGCAGAAAATATTTTTCTAAATAGTATACACGCATTGCATTGAATTGCAGTCTCTCAAATTGCTAGTTGTACCGTGCGATTATTTCACATACTTCACACGAATAGTACCATACCGAATAATATAACTAATGTGTTCTTCTAGTTGTTCTAGTCTCCTTTAAGAATGATGCTTCCTACATGCTACTTGAATATATTTTTATAAGAGTGCCTGCACTTGGTGATAA
The DNA here is from genome assembly GCA_000931545.1 of Papilio glaucus. Classification (NCBI taxonomy): domain Eukaryota; kingdom Metazoa; phylum Arthropoda; class Insecta; order Lepidoptera; family Papilionidae; genus Papilio; species Papilio glaucus. Next base: position 307,010 of record JWHW01024526.1, on the reverse strand, counting down.
TAAAATTTGTAAACATAGTTTATAATCTCACTGGTGATATTATAATTTTTATTTACGATTTACCGTATCATGCCAAACATAAGAAACCATTTTTACCCTTTTTATATTTTAAAAATAATATTTTTATACGTAACTATAATGTTCAACTTGAAAAACCTCACCATGGGTTTCCACTGCTGCAAAATCGTGTCGTGATTACAAACTTTCTCTCTATCTTTCTCTCCGTAAAATCTGAGACAACAATATATTTTCGGCAGTGTAAACCTATGTTTATAATTCACTTTATTTCTAACTCTTCACTATTTGCGCCATGTCGTTTTAGCTTAGGACTTGTCCTCATATATTTTCTTATCAATTACAATTTGTCCATTTGACGTCGATAGGTTATAAACTATCGAGAAAAAGTACATTAAATTATAAGTGGTTCGTACATTGGAATAAACTGGTTCGTACAGTTCACAATCACATTTTTACACTTTGAATGTACGAATAATTTGCGCATTCCACTTGAGGACAAACAAAGTTTGAAAAAGATAACTATGGTAGGTCAAAATAATGGATATCCTGACTACAAAAATCACATTTTTCATTTAATTTAAAAAAATAAAAGATGAATTAATATCATTCTTACATTTCATTTAATATTTCAACCTAAAATATGTATTTTGATAATGGCACGTGAAGGATACAATCAGGAACAATAGTTACAATGCCCAGCCAAGACATTTTAGACATACAAATACAGAAATTCACTTTTATCTTATCCTTTCCATTTCCCATTTATATTTGTTTTTTCGATAAGAATCAGTAGAGGCGAGACATCTAAGCTATCTAAACGGCCATAGATCACTGATCATACCTTACACGACATGTTACTGCACGTGTAGACAAGTGGAAAGTGTATCCTATATATTATTATATAAGGGGAGCATTTTCTTGTTCTTCTTATATTATATACATATAATGAAATATTTCAATGTTTTTCTGTAAAATAATAAGGAAACAGCATTAAAATCCCTATTTCATCAATCTTATTTTAAATGTCATATGAATGATTAAATATTTTAATGGAATGGCGTATTTAAAATCAGAAATTCTAAAACGAAAAATAAATTCAACAAAGCAGCCCTATAACTAGTCAAATATGTTCTATATAAGCAACAAATATAACTATGTAGAACAATTTTCATTTCAAATGTCACACTTTTTAATAATGTTTTTTTATATAGATCGACCCTATAAGTGTAAAAAATCATTAACAGCCGATTAACATTTATAATGCTACGATCACATATATATTATAGTAAGATATAAATTAAAATATATGAGAGAAGAGTTATTTTCGCAATAATCAAATTTTTTGCTTTATTCCTCGAACTGGTTTTCTTTTGCCTTAAATCAAAAACTCGAAGAGTAATGTAATTTTTTTGTTTCTTTCTTTGAAGCTTTTGTAAGCTGCATTCTTTGAAATAACTCTTTCGTAATAATGATACTGTAACAACTTATCAAGTTCGAAACAACTTGCAATAATTTAAAAAAGCAACCTGTCAAATATTGTACGGAAGACGCGGCGAGTGTTGACTGAAAACGAAACCCGCTGAAGCAAATGAGATTACGGTACTCCCGTTCTTATTTATCACCGACTTTGATCGCTATAAATAACATCCCTTATTTCACTCAAGGATCGCGCTGTCAGACATATGCGCGCAAAGAGAATTTCGGAAGTGAGAGAACAGTTACATACAAATTATAAAGGTACCTTCTAAATTCTGTCATGATTTATAATGACTTTGCAGACTAGTCATCCAATAACGACACGAAACACTTGTTTATAGAACCTGTTACTAAACAATAACGTAATTATCTTTCATCAGGTAATCAAGACTTTATAGTGAAAAGACCAATTCGATGCTGCGAAGAAATTTTTAGTCGGTTATTTTTATCAATTTACTTACTATTTATAAGCCAGAGTATTTCCATTATTCGTAACATTACTGTTCATTTGTAACATAATTGTCGCAAAAAAATACTAACAAATAAAGTTAAATTTGTTAGACTAAGTACAAAAGTATTTCCTTTTGTTGGAGAACAAATTACAACAATACAAAAAACATAACAAAATCAATTCGTGTAAAGTTTTTTTTCATCGATTTTTCTTTTAACATATTGTCTTAGCGCGATTTGACCAGCTTTAAAATATGTCACTATGTAAATTGCGAATTGATAAAGGCATTGTACAGGTCCGCTACAGCCGCACGTATGACAGTAGGTGTTGGCGTTTACATATCGCGTTATTTATTACATTATAAAAGGTATCGCGGATCGCGCATTTCGGACTCCCCACTACATGTTTGATGACATATCACTATTTATAGCGTTTACGTATTGTCACCGCGGTGTAGGACGTGATGTATGTTTCGTTTGTTCGAATAGATAGCGAACGCTTCCGAAGGCTGTGTTATCTATGGGCGCGCGGTATTCGGGAAATGTATTGACCCCCGTGCACTAAGGCAACATTGACTTAAAGCTGCCGGGGTGTGAAACGTTTGTCTTTTAACTGATATGATTTTTACAACAGTCTATTAGAGCTCGCGTGCACTGGTTACTTTTATCACCGTGAGTGTTTCGTCACTCATATCAAGTCTGTGGATATGTATGACGACGTGCGCACATTACGATTTTTGTACGCGCACCGGCGAACAAGCCCGTGACGAAAATGTCACCTGCTGTCACTGCGCCGTTAGCTTTTCATAGGAGCGTGCGCACGGGTGACAACATTGTCACTCTCCCTATGGTTCTTTTGCCATTTGCATTGCGACTTTTGACCACGGCACACGCAATATGGCGTTAACATCTACGCAAAACGTGAACCTGCATAAAGACGATATTGATAATGAAACTTCTACCACTCATTCCAAAATATAAAACAAATGATATAAATTATCTATGAGTTCACAGACAACGACCGTCTCTTCAAAACCCATATCGACAAATAACACTTAAATTTAAAAAAAATTGTCACTGTCACCCTTTGTTGACAGGCGTTGAAGACCTGACGTTACAATGACAAAAAATCATCCTAACAAAAGTAACCCGCGCGCTAGGCTTTAGTCAGTAAAATAAACCACATTGTAAAACATTACGGTTATTTGTAATGTATGGTCTTAGAATGCTTTATCAAGTAGCATGTGTAACCTAATTGATGGAGTTCCTTATAAAACAAAGAGTGGGCGCAGGAGGTATAAATTGCGTAGAATGATTACCGTCGCCTGCATCTACAGTAATTTTAATAAAACATAACTATATGACAAAGCTTCACTAAACTTGTTTCGGTGCGAGAAACTGCGTACGACAAAAACGCTTCGGAAGAAACGGCTGCCAGATATGGAATGATTGAGTGCCGTTTAATTGACAATGTCACAGATAGTTTAATTATATACGTACGGGGAAAGCGAAAGTGAAAGTAAAACCGATAATATGGCTACAATTTAATAACGACATTGCAACGGGTGCATACTATGAACACTTGGCATGTTCTTTGATCAAGATTTATTTTAAGTGTGTATATACGGTGATTCAAAATTATTTTTAGATCTGATATGAACAAAGCAGACTGAACGTTCATGGCAGATTTTTGTATGGAAGAAGAAAAACAAGTATGTATTTACCACACACACCCCGCCCATAGATATCTGCGAAAACCATATAACATGCAGATGCGTTCTCCAGCTTTTACAGTACAACTTATGTACAGAGGGCAGAATGAGATTTTATGTAGGGGGAATGAGCAATGTAGAGGAAGGGATGAATAACTGAAAGGAATCGGGACTCCAGGACATTACACATTTAACGATACGCAAAAGTAAAAATACGTGCAACGACTACCTAGCAAAAATATATTATTATTTCAGTTTTTCACGATTGACGCATCACTTTCACTTCATAAATAATCTATGTTTATATAATTTTTTTAGTAAGTCTTTTATTTAGTTGATATAATCTAAATTGAACTTGGAGTGTCTCTTATAGAAATAAAAAAATAAATAAAAAAACACTCTTCAGAGTTTTTACTGTGTAGTGATTTCCTGTTAAATTTAATGTAACCGGAATTTTCTAAGGTGTTTACATTTAAACATGAACAAAGAATATAGAAAAGCCAAAACGGTTAGGTTTTCCTCATTCCAATCCAAACTGTGAAACCTTGCTGGCATCAGATATGTCTGAATAGGAACAAAATACATTTTACTCTCCCAAGTTGGAGTTCAAATGTAACAATATGTAATGCTATTTCCTCCTTTAGGAACACAACAAGCGCGACGTCAGCCATTGTCAGCTCAAACTACAATATTGTAAACAAAATCCTAATAAGTTGATGGCACACTGAGACAAAATATTTGTTTGTAATCTTACTATTTAATAACAAAATTTCAATATTCTATCGATTAAAGAAGACTTCTTAAGTTTTGTGTTACCAGACATTTATGACATTTATTTTTTATACAAAACAACTGGTAACATGTGATATTAATCCCTCAAGGTATTCCAAATCAATGAAGTCGTGGCGCTAGATGTACGTACTTTACGTTTAGAAACGAAACGTCAGAGCATTCGATCAACAATAATGTAGTACGAAAGATCCTGGAGATGACTGTTTCCTGGAAGCAAAACAGGACTATATAAAATTTCACCGATTACGGTGGCTTTCCGCGAGTACGGTGGGAGGAGATTCAAAATCTTCAAAGGAGAGCGCCGATGCCAATCTGAGTTAGTGATACTTATGATTTTGAAATAAAAGGAACAGACATACAGTAATTAAAGAAATATCATATAAGAGAGAATTTAGTTAATTAAATATTCACGTTGATGTTTCTTAAGAAACTAATAGATTAGCTGCAGTGTGTCACATACCTAACAGGCAAACATTTTCTAATTTTCCTAGCAGTACAACATGCAAATGCATTAGGCCATGTTAACACCGGTCGGGGGCCATACGAGGAAGCCACCCGCCCGCCTGACACGCGGCGGTTCAATAAGGACCGTATACAATGCGCGCGCCGCATTGCGTTGTCACTTCAACTGAGCTAGTTTTGCATAACTATTCTTGGCTGATGGACAATGGATATGCCTCTTTTTATTTGCTTACAAATATTGAAATAAATCGATTCGTTTGACCGAGATACGACTGGTATAAGAATTCAGATACATAAACAAATCCAATTTTCTTTTCATACATATTTCTTTGCTTTTAATATACAAACAAAGATGTTACATACCTCCAGATGGAGCATCTGGAACCCAAAAGTGAAGCCACCAGCTCAGTCATTCGTTTCCCGTCACACGAATAAAAAATCTTGGTGTTTGTAATTTAAGCAATGACTGTTTGTGCTATGGCATCGTGTAAAAACTATATCTCAAAGCCTCAATATTTTATACACAATTAAATATAAAATTTTAACAATAACATGTTATAAGTGTTGGTGACATGACAAAATTATATGAACCCTAAAATTTTCATTATAAAAGACGATAGATTAAGAACGTGTTGTTAAAATATTTTTTGAAATTTAATTTAATTTTGATAAATATGACGTGTACGCTTGTTAACATTAGCGGCAAAACTTCACTTTTGGATGTTCAATTTGAATAGAACGCGGTATCTGGAGGTGTATAAATCTTTGTTTTCAAAATTATAAAAAAAAAACAATTTAAACTTTTCATCTATACTTAAAAACACTCTTATGACTCTCAACGGTTGACCAGTAAGTTATATATAACTAATCCTTCTAGTAGTAAGTAATCTTCTATAGTCTTCGCTTTTTGTTCTGATGATAGCCACCCTTTGCATTGATGTGAGTCTATAGTATGTGGATGATATATAGGCTATAGTATCACATTAATATTATAAAGAGATAAGATAAGCTTTGTGAGGTTGTAAATTCTTTCACTGTGAAAAAGGTATATTATCCCTTAGTGCTATAGACTATCTCATGTAAGATTTCGTGTGTTGATGTTTGTCCGGGATAAACTCTGAAACTACTAAACCGATCATAATGAAATTTGGTCACTACGTGTAAAAGAGACTATTTTTATCTTGATTTACTAAGTGCTATCCTTACGACGCCGGGGCGATCCGCTTGTTCAATATAAACTACATACCAAATTTTTGTTTAAATTTTTTTCAACAAAGCAAAAGTATTCCAACTCAAAGTTGATTTGTAAGTCGTGCAAATAAATCGTCAATGCGGGAATCGAAAGGAATAAGAAAGGAGCGAATGGAATATATTGAGCTGCGTTTATTTTCAGTACGCCTGTCGAGTAAATATTAAGGAGCGGCACAAAAAACCGTCCGAGCACTGAAATAAATAGTGGAAACCTTTCAACCCGTGCTCAGGTCTGTACTATTATATTGTCAATTGGGGAACCTCCGCGCTCTGGTATACAATTACGAGATGTGTTCATTCTACTACAATCTGTCAGGTGCAGCCCCGGTCCGTCTCGCTATAAATAAAACGGATTTATACGCACGCATCCTGTTTTATTTATGGCTATTTCGGCTACAATGCTGTGACGTGATACCCTACAGTTTGTAGCCTACCGACTTTAAATGATTATTATGATAATATTTTTAATTTAAATATTTACATTCAAAATAAGATTATTGTAATCAACTTATTATCTCGTTGGTATTTTAATTATATCGATCACAACATTTTTTTTACTTAAAAAAAGAAATATTTTTTATTTCTTGTTTATGATAAAAAGTTCACCAAAGTATGTACTGTTCTATCATGCTCGGTATCTATTCGTGCTGTTATTTAAATATATTAAGGTTAGTTGACACTGTAAAAAATGCTATCTATGAAGTATCGTGACGAGAGAGAAAAATATCTTATGATAACAAAAAAAGTCTAATCTAAAAAAAATAAGTTACAAAAATATATTATAATTACGATTTAATTATTACGGCTTCAAATACATTAAATTTAATTTATTTAAATCAAATTGAAATTATTGAAACAAAAACTTTTATTAAATCCATATAAGAAAAAGCGATATCAAAACGAAACATTTTGAAAGCGATATTGCATTTACAAGAATAAGTCGTCGAGGTCAGTAATAAAATGTAGCTGCTTGATTTAGGTACGAGTCAGCCAATGTCTACTGTCAGGCGGCTCACGGCACAGTAACGTGCCGCGCAACTACAGAGGAATTGGTTTACCATTTGTAATTTAATAATCAGCGGTCACATCTCTATCAGATAAAGCCCTATGTTCTAAGTGTACAATTAATAATTGACGAGGTTCATCTGCTTTACTTTACAATTTAAAGATTGTGAAGAGATGTTGCGTGTCTTTGCATGGAACAATCCCTTCTAAGTTCCGTGATCGAACTGCAAATACCTCCCACACATCTAGATGGTTGGTATTCCACTACAGTGTGGTTTTCGCGAAATTTCCTACCTCGCACAATCGCGTTGTGGAATGATTATCAGTATCTCCAAACCAATACGACTACGGGACCGTAGTCGTATTGGTTTATACGCTCACTTCTTGAAGGACTTCAAGAAGTGAGCGTAATCCTTCCTTTAAGGCTGGCAACGCGTCTGAAGTTCCTCTGTTGCGGATATTCATGGGCGTCGTTGATAACTTACATTTTAGGTGACCCGTTCCTCGTTTGCCCCCCTACGATATAAAAAGAAATGTGTCCCGAAAGGCGACATACCGACAATTTCGTTCAAGTGGAATCTAATATTTTTACTAGTACAAAATAAAACATACGCACTCATTTTGATAACTTTTCGCCGAAAAATCTGAGAGATTCTGAAAGGACGACATTGTCAAGAGAAATATCAACACTTCAAGTCGTAAATCAACACTTACTTGAGACCTCCCTGGTTGTAAGAGGCGGTACGAATCAATTGTTCTATACTGAAAAACATGTCCCAACAAGCTCCCGTACATTTCATACCAAAAGAACGCGTGAAAGCGGTCATAAAAAAGATGTAATGCCCGCCCTGACCGAACCATTAACTTTATTTTATGGACGATAAACACCATAAACATCGAAGGAAAAACGTTAAGCAAACATTTCGAAGTGCATTTGTGGTTTATTGTTCCTTCCACACAATGTGCACGCGTTAAATAAATCTCTACCTACTGTCCGTGACTAAAGGTCCATATCAGATCACGGAAAAGTTTAAAAATACTTTCTTAAAGAAAATTATGATATGGCGTTTACAATTTTCTTATACTAATTAGTTCTCGTTGTTTTAATAAACAATTTACAAAGGGATCCCAATTATAATTACTTAAAGTGTTGAGGTGTGTGTTTAACATAAATTCTCCTAAATTTTATCTCATTAACAAAAATATAATTTATATTTACGCGTATAACGTTGTTTGAAATGTTTATTATTAGACGGTTTTATTCATGAAGAAATTGAACAGAAAAACCAACACCTGACCTGCACACATATACCTTTTGATATTCTTTTAAATTATCAGGGAAAAGAGGTTCACTACTGGACGTAAGCCGCCTTCATGAACCATCATAAATATCGGTACCATGACCAGCAATCTTGAACAGATGTCGGTCCATCTTACGGGCGGTGGACACACGCTGTGTCATCCTGTACAAGGCCGCCATTCTTGAATCTCGTCCGGAGGCCTAATTCTCATCACTAATCCGGTGGCCCAATTCTCGTCCTTAATTCACAGGCCTAATTCTAGTCCTTAGTCCTAATTCTCGGAGGCCTAATTCTAATTCTTTTGATAGTTTATTATTTTATTTTCCATGCTCGGTGTAAAGTTCTTGTTTAAATTAAAAAAATCGATACTCGTTAACAAATGCAACATCTCTCAATCAACATCAAGAATCAAAGTCCTTAACTGTGTTTAACACAAGTTTTTTTCATTTCCCCCCGACCTGGTTCCCGCCTTGTCGCGGCGGTGGGGCTCAGTAACCGTGGGTGGGGGCCCACGGTGAAGCCAAGAGGAACCTACGGCCGGTCCGTGAGGACCGGCCAGAGGGGCCGCTCGGGGTGGGCTACGGGGCAGCCCGCCCCTCGAGCGAGCCGGTGGCTGCGGGGACTTGAAAGAAAAAAAAAAAAAAAAAAACTTTTTTTCATTTAAGAGGTTGTTGAAAAAGCGCCGGAAATTATTTTTCAATCGAATCACCTATAACGGTGTTTTGTTACTCATGGTACAATAATATTTTAAAGAGAAGCGACCTGGCAAATGACACTTTTCTTACTTCGACATTTTATATATACAGAGTGATAAATGGTTAATGATTCTTGCGGTCTGCAAACGCATATCTTTCCACGATAAAAAATTTAAAGTGATAGTCTCTTGTCACTTGAAGACCTGGAACGTATAAACGACTAATACCACGGATTTGGTGAGTCACAACTTTAAGGTTTTTGAACTACATCTAACGTCGTTATCAAAGGTCATTTTTAAAATTGTCCTGGTCTGAGAAATTTGAAATGTGATTTTTTTTTTGACTTTGTAGGATACGGAATTGATAAAACTCCAATAAAAAATATAAAAAAAATAGTAATTTTAATTATTTCTCGCAATTGCTGAAATGGCGAATCGTGGCGG
>JWHW01024526.1:268462-294080 GCA_000931545.1 Papilio glaucus | reverse complement strand
AGAGATATTTATCATTATGTAATAGATACATTGGGCCGAGGATGGCAGCAGGCGGTAAAATCTTTAGCCAAAACCTTCACAGTATAAACTACGCTCATACAGTGCCAACTCCCATATATATACAGTGGCATGTGTTGGAAAAGAGCAGGGTGATATTGTAGTACCTTCTAAAGCGTGGTATGAAACTCTAAACTGTATTCTATATAAACAATTTTATATAAAAGTTAAAAAAATCGCAAAATTTTATTAAGTTTTTCAGTTATTATATGGATGGTGTCTTTTACACACTGAGTTAAGTTACAGCCCTTTAAAACTTGGCATTCATTCTAGCGGTACCATCTTACGCGTATACAATATATACAGGCAATAGTTAATGCAAAGAGTCTAGTGTCGGATACATACAATATAGGTTAGCAAGTTACCTTACGTTACCTACCTTTAATGGGCCGATTAGGAGGGGATAAATAGAAAGAAGGATATTTTCTTTTCCTCTGTATTCCCTTCTCCATCAAATCCTCTTCCCCTTCCCATCCTTTCCTTATAATAAAGGGATGGGAAAGCGGCTAGCTAGCAAATCTGTTGATCAACCTTTCAGAAACCGAGTGAGAGACTAATAAAAGTGTAGTTATGTCAAATGTTTAGCATGGCAAGTCGTAAATGTATTTTCGTGAACGTTGGTCTTTAAATCGTAATTTACTATTTCGTGAATTCCGACACGTAATCTTCGATCACTCGAGCAATGACATCGAGTGGCAGCGTTCGAAAGGCATTTCTTTTATTTTGATACACTCACTTAAAGTTGTCGTAACTTAGGCGTACATAACACCGTTATTTAAAGAAAACTTAAGTTGTTCTCTAAACATATTTTAACCGGAGAGTATACCTACGTTTATATGACAAATTGGTTTTCAGTTAAGTGGGGCCTGTCGTTGATACATTGCAACATTTCTGAGATATAATCTTATACGATTGTTCATACGCAGCACTACATAAATATGATCTTAATTTTTTCATAAATAAATGCAATTTGGCGTGTTTGTTTCACCTTTAGACGGATAACTGAAGTCTCAAAAGCTTTGTTAATACTGCGTAATAATATGCGTAATGCGTTACCGCAAAATATCGTTCGATTTGCATCAGCAATTCCTGCGAAAACATAAAAGTATAAAACACTTCTACTTCGCGCCAGTGTCCTAAAGGTCTCGGTACTACCGCGATCAGTGTGTTCATTAATGTAATGTTCTCGACGTATATATCGTATATTCGTCTATCTTCTATATATGTATAATAAAAGGGTAAACTTACTGACTTAGCACAGATATTTCTGTTATAACATAGGCGAGCACTAAGACAGGATATTTCTAAATTCATTCCCTAAAGAAAGGGATGAATTATTAAATAGGCTTCAGGTCAGGGTGGATAATCGTCGTTTAAATTAAATCGCACGGCGGGTAAAACGGAGGGACTCAGCTTGTATTTTATTTGTAAGTGCTTGGTCGACTTTTTTCCGCGGGTATGAAAAATTAACTATAGCTTGTTATGAATATTTTCAAGCATGTATTTCTCTTTTGGTACAAACCCATTGAGATACACACACGATTTTTGAACCACATTTTTTATGGAAGAAGGTGGCAAACGAGCAAGCGGATCACCTGATGTTAAATGAGCGCTACTCATAGACATCCGCAACAAGCAAATGTGTTGCAGATGCGTTGCCTACCTTTAATGGACAAAGGAGTGTATAGACAGGAATAAGGATATTTCCTTTTCTCCGTTAACACCCTCCCCGTCCAATCTTCTTCCCGTTCCCATCCTATCCTTATGAGGAAAGGGTGGGAATGGGAAGAGGACTGAAATAAGGCCTCCGGCACCTCACTCATCAGATAAAACGCAGAGTACTTCTTCTTCACGGCATTTTTCTGTGAGGTCGTGGTATTTCACCGGTCGAGTCGGCCCATTCGTGCAACAGATGTTGTTGTTGCGGGCTCTTCCAATGTAATTATTGTATATTTACAGGACAAAATAAATGACTCAATGTTATGAACAACTTAAGCACAATTGTAATATACTTTATTGTATAAATACAAATTAAAAGTCAAGGCGACGATCGCACAGACGCACATAAGACACCAAGGCATTACTATCACGTTCGCTGCGTAGGCATTCAATACAATAAAAATAATACAAATACATGTATTAAAACATAAATTCTCACTTAACCAACCCCTATCTACAAAAGCATTGTTTGCTTATCGTTGGAATAAAGTTACTCTAATTAAAAATTGGTCCTAGTGCTAAAAGGCGCAGTAACACGCGAAGGGTTCCGTGTAATTATTTATACCTGACCTTTATTACCACAGCACAACTTTTAGCATGTGAGTAGCATAATTCTAAAAATAGAAATTCATCGATCTGAGAATCAAATCATCCTTCGCTTCGATACTAGTCTATGATCGTTTAACATGCAATAGGTATTTTAAAAAAGTAATAAACCCAAAAGATTGTACCCCTGACAATCCGGAGAAAAATACGAGTCTAGTGAGACCACACTCTTCAAAATCTGTCAAATCGTTTAGGCTACTGGAGGCCATAAGAACGGAATTACATATATGCACACATATATATGTCTAGAATCAACTTATGTATGTCACTTATGTTTACCACTCTTATATTTATTATTTTAAAAAGTAAGAATATAGTAAACAACAAACAATCGACGACCTTGAGGCTAAAACGCAATACACGAGGTAACCTTTAAATGGACTAAAGTTATAAATACAAATGAGATATAAGTGTTAAAGTGTAAATATCATTGCATCAATTAAAAATAATTGTAAAAAATAGAAATGTTTTGTATGAAGATATATGCCCAGTTGTATGTCTCATAATTGGGCAAATTATCTTTGTTTTCGTCTATCTATCTATCTGTTCATTAATTATCTCGTTTCCTTACGTAAATTTGATTCATTTGAGGACATCTATTGCTCTAATTGTTGTCTATGTTTATTGATATCACGGTATGCATTGCTTTGACGCATACATTACGTAGAATATTTAAATCTAATTTACTCTGTAATCTGTCACTTTAAAACTCCAGCTCCTTTTGTATTATGACATTCGCAAGTTATATTTATATTGAGTAAATTACTGTCGGAAAATGATTTTTAATTTGACTTTAATTCACTCCACAACTTAATTAATACGCCCCTGATGTAATAAAATTTCTGTACAAAACCATGGGACCTTATGTAAGAAAGGTATTGCTAAGACGACCCATGTCTTCGAAGGTAAAAATGATACAATTCCCACCATCAGAGAGGATTAATTTGACGGATTTATAAAGAAAGAGTGTGGTAATTCAGTTATCATAGGTGATTAAAAGTTAAAATATAATCGAGGGCAGAAAACAAAAGTGAACCCTAATAAAGCTCTGCTCCGATGAGTTGGAACGTGCCTTGTTAAACTGATGAGCTTTTAAAATCGTTTACATTCTTTTACACACGTCGCGCATAAAAATAGCTCGGAAGGTGACCAGTCAGACTGTTTTGGTAGTGCCCTAGTACCTGTTTACATTGAACCAATGATCATGCCTATTTATCGCTTCAAATATGTCTGTGTACAGAATAAAGGTATAAAAGTCGAAGTCAGTACCAGAAGCCTCAGTTACAGTTCTTCTTTCGAAAGGTGTAGCATCCAAAGGAAAACTTTTCCTGAAGTTCATCAGGTATCCCATTTGGTACACAGAAAAAGTTAGTTCGCTTTTTAAGGCTGCATAAAACGGACACCGTGATTACTGACGCCTAAACAGCTTTGCTACAATATTATTTTATGAATAAGTACGGACGAAACTACATTGGTGTATGTTTAAGTAATTATTGAGACGAGTGGGCGTCGCGAGCTTGGACATTGATGACCCAGATGAGCTAACATCGTACAAACAACACTATTCATGTTCATTCGTTTTTTATCATTTCTAAAAACATAGCTATATGTCAGAGTTCATTGCGGTATCTTTTATGCGGCAGAAGGTGGACAAAGGTCAAAAAACGACTATCGTTACTTATAAAAATCAGCAAAAACCAGGGAAATTTTATATTAAGAAGTAATTGGATTTCTGATAAACTGGAGGAAAACGCAGATGTTTCCACGTGTCCTATTTTCAAGTAATTTGCTCACAGTAAATATAAAATTATTAAAACTTTCGTAAGACATTATTAACTAATTAGTTAATTGAAATCGACTAAACTCAAGTTCAGATAGTCTTGTGGAGGTACCGACTAGTTTTGGACCTAACGGAGGTCCTTCATCAGGGTAAGTGCGATTAATTCGCGGTCGCGGCGAGTTTATTACAGCAAATATTATTTTTGTGTTTCTATTTCTTTATGTACAAAATATATATTTTGGTAGTACATAAACATGTACATAGAGTGAATAGTTTATCCTATACGCACGGATATATGACTGATTTCCCCCTTTTTATTTTGATTTTTAATGTTAAACTTTAAAACGGAACGAAAACCAAAACTACAAATTATGATATTACTGTCGTAGGTAAACCTTAATTTGTAACTTCACATCCGGAAAATATAAATTTGTTATTATTAAACATTTATAAGGACTTTTTAAGCACAAACAACTTAAAAGTGTTGGTTTATCCTATATTACATTTGAGACGTGTCAATTAGCTCGACCAAAAAGAACAAGAAATACTCTTTTCAACGACCGTTATGTTTTTTAATGTCTCCTTTTTTAAATATCTTTACATCTCATCATCGACAATAATAGAGCTAACAGTCATCAAAACGTAATCATATGATGAATCTTATATAAAAAGTTCAAGGGTAACAGAACGTTCGACACTAATTGGCTAACACTGGTATAAATCAAAGCTGGATATAATCTGATTGACAGTCTATTATCACGTGTTAAATCTACATTGTAATAATTAAGATTGTAGATATGTTAAATTCATCATATAAGACTCATTTTTTATGAAAGAAGATGGCAAACGAGCAAGCAGATGTTTAGTGACCGCTACCCATAGACATGCCTACTTTTACTGAACAGAGGAGGAGGATAGACTGGAAAAAGGATATTTCCTTTTCTACATTCATCCTATCCCCGTCCAATCCAAAGGATGGGGGGATGAGGGTATACAAGTGAAATAGGGCCATCCATCACCTTACTCATGTGATTAAACGCTGAAGAATACTTCTACTTCACGCTTGTCTTCTATGAGGTCGTGGTATTTTACCGATCGAGCCGACCCACTCGTGCAACAGATGTTGTTGAATTAATGAATGAAATAAATTTCAAAGCGATACAGCCAGGTCCGGTTTCTGAAACGTTGATCAAAGAAAACTTAGCTAACTGCCAATGTCCCATCAAATGCCATTTGAGTTGCTAGAAGCAAGAAATTGATTTGACATAACATTTAATCAAGCAGGATTGTTTTGATAAAAATTGATAGACCTTTCAGAAACTGGGCGTAAATTTATCTTTTTTTTTCTTTTTAAGTTAACTATTACTTGTACTTTTACATTTCGTAAGTGACTAAAGAGATTGAATGGGGTAATCTATACCTTCCATAGTTTCTCTCATTCTCACACCTACTTCCAAACATTTGAAAAGTGTAACTCTTTTATTACAAGGTGGTTAAGCTCTAGTTTATTCTTTAAAAAATTGAGGGGTATGTTGATGACTAGCAGGGTCACCTAACATCAGGGGTGCCGCTTGCTTGTTTGACTCCTTACACTATAAAAAACGGTTCACGCGCGTTCAATTCCAAATAATAGATTAAAAAATTGACTGATTACAAGAAATGAGCGGGGATTAGTTACAAAAACATTGAGCAACCACAGTATATGAAATATATATGGAACAGTGCACGAGTTTAAGCCGAGATATCGATATCTCACATCTCTAATCGATGTTCCCCATGACTCATTCGAAAATTACTTCCAACCAAAAACATAATTAAGTTATTAGACGTGCGTGTTCTTTAATTATGGCGATGACAGCTATCGGTTGTTCTTGTCTATACTAGGACTCAGAGGAATTAAGTCGGCGTCATTAACCTCACTATTTTTGTTCCTTAATAACAAAGCAGCAAAATGAATTAGTGTCTTTAATTTAGAAAAAAACTATTTTATGATTATTATATTATTATATTATATATTAACTTATTTTATTTATCTATTTTATTTAAAAAACTAACTATATGGTTATTAGATTGGACTGGGTACCTACTAACATCTGCTTGGGATGCTCTGATTAATAAAATGAGACACACAACTGCAAGAGAAATCTGCATAGATCGCAACAGGTAAACGTAATAAAATCCGTAAAATTAGTTTAATAAATCAATATATATTTTACTCGCAAACCATTTAAATATGTTTGTACAGTAGTAATAAGCGCCATCTATAACAAGAGTCGTAAACTAGCTGGGCACCAACAAGAATATGAATGTGAAATGGTGAAGTAATAAACCGTCGTTTCTAACGATTGCCGTCCACGGCGCTAGTAGTACAATGATTAACGATGTTGAAATTTTATTTTTGACTAGTTTATAATTTCTTTCGCTTACACTTTTTAAAAATAAAGATTTTTAAATTAAAAAAATACACAATTATGAATATTGGAGACGTTATGTAAAAATTCAATTGATTGCCTGTTGGATAAGAATTGAATAATTTATGTAAGTATTGTAAGATTTTCAAAAACTCCTCTAGTATTTTAGTATGAGAATAAAAATATGCATAAAAAGTATTTTATCGGATCACATCTCTTATAAAAATATTCCTTATTGTCGTGAGAAAAATTATTTTATTAACATGATATATTATATTAGACCAGGGGTGGGCAACCTCTGGCACGCGTGACAAACTAGGCACGCCGATGACTTGTCTCTGGCACGCAAGAGCACAGTTTACCCTAAGCACAGACAATAAAAACTGCTTTCCGTGGCTTAAAAAATGGTAAGCACGTAAAAAATGTTTGTGTCAGAGACTTGGCTGATTTTGGAACGCACTCTCAAAAACGTTGCCCACCCCTGTATTAGACAGTATCGATTTCTAATGATGATGAAATATCTCCGCCGATACAGAGCGGCTGTTAGAGAGTGTATTATTTCTGTTGCACTGGAATAAGAGAATTTCCTCATTACTGCAATAAAGTTGAGCTCTAATTAACTTTATTACAACACTTACTTCTCAATGAACAACATATACAGTAACAAATACTGACATTACATTAATGCCATATCATATACTAAACAAGTGCTTACCGTATTTCGACAACATCGTATGAGTGAGATCGTGCTAAAGTGCTAGTTTACTATAAAAATTGTAGAGGATCCATAATTACTAATTAGTACGTTATGAAGGCAGTGTCAGTGACAGACGTTGGAAGTAGGTGTGTCACACTCAGAGTAGCCAAGGCTAGCTAATTTATGAGTAGGTTTTGTATGTTAAGGTTACAAGTAGACAATAAAAAATATATATAGAAATTGGCTAGACTTCTAGAATTCATAAGCTTGACTGGACTTGGCCTCTGAGCAAACCATTCTCAAGCTCAAATTCTCTCACAACTCAAGCTGCAGCTCAAAAATCGTTCTTTCTTTCCTTACAGAATAGTACCAATAAGTTAAGGAAATAAGCAAGTTTTTTTTACTTGTAAAGAAGCCACCTAAAAAGTGAAAACGGCTCCGGAACCGCAAAAAAGTATTTTAAAATATTGTAAGTATAAAAATCAATTTAGATTTTAAATTTTAAAGAAATCGAAGCAAGTGATAACATTATTCAAATTTCTTGTATAAATAACTTTCAAGTAAAATAACAAAGATAAACCAAACAAACAACAATGAACAAACAAATGAGACGTTGACTCCTCTCATTTCTCAAGCCAGTAGGAAGGAAAGTGACAATCCATTAGCATAATCTAAGCAGACTATGTTTTTGCAATCACTTGAATTAAAAATCCATTAACTATGAATACACGAATTAATTAGCACCACTATTGAATGCAGTGAGAGTCGACCTCACGACGGTTCAAAGATCAAGAGCACGACATGCTTTACCACAAGTTCTTTTAATATTTAATAGATAAATTATATTTTAATATCAATTCTGAATTAATTAAGAACATGCTATTTTGAGATCTATTGGAACGTGTTAACGTTTAAATTCATTTAGAGGGACATAAGTACGTGTAATAAGATTAACTTAATCAATTATTCAAATATAATTCAGAAAGCTTCTTCACATATTAATATGACAATTTTATGAAATGAATCGGGAATATTACTTGACCATTTCTTTTTTGGACAGTAGTGGAGTTAAGAGTCGACTTTAAACGAATTATCTACACTGGCTAGATATACTGTTACACTGCTGCTGGTATTCGGTCTGAATCCCATCAGGTGACGATAAACATTTTATATTTTTTCAAATATTACTTATTTGATTTTTGTGCTCCAGATGAATCTGTGAGGTATGGCGGTAGGCTCAGTCCTTAGTCTGTAGCAATTGGATATTTGAAAATTGCTAATTCTTTTATAGGATTAAAAGTAGTGTAGTTTTTTCTCTACATTTTATCGATAACAAAATCGTGAATCGAATGAGAGAGTTAGCTAATTCTACTTAATTATGAGGTTGAAAATGGTTTAGTTTGCATTAGTTTATACGTTTATACAATTTTTTTTGAAACAATGCCTTAGATTTGCCTTTGTTATTCTAACGTGCAAAAACGTTCATTAGTTAAGAGGATTACTAAACTTTCACTCCCTGTCCTATTTGGGATCAAATGAGATTCATAAAAATATCTGGAAAAGGTTTATCTCTAAGAGCGGATTTATTTAGACACTAACCTTCTCTCACGTCGTTTCCTTCTCGAAGTACTGGTCCCTTTAATCGTTCTGTACAGGGTCATCATTTTGAATACGGCTTTTAATCAATACACTTGTCACAAAACTAATAATTAATTATATTTAAGATAATGAATAGGTAAGCGGTTAATAACCATTCACAGATGATAAATAATTATGGAAATCACTTATAACTGTTAACATTATTAAATCACGTCACTGTGGTATACAGCTCCGGGCGCAGTAAAAACTGAAATGAAAAAAAAAATATGTTAAAGGTGTATGTCAACAAAATTAAACCAAAATGCTTTCACGATCGTGTATCCTTAATGGGGTGGTATAAGTCAAGACAATTTTAAATATCTTTCTAAAAATATCAATTTGACTAATGCAACAGGATGAGGTTCCTTAGCAGTATTTGTAATATCAGATCATTTAACTGCGAAAAGAATGATTAACACTTTTCGCTCTACATTTCAACGGTGGTAGAGCCCACAACAAAAACATCTGTTGCAAGAATGTATCAGCTCGACCGGTGAAATACCACGACCACACAGAAGACAGGCGTGAAGTAGGAGATTTTTATACGTCTGCGATTAGTCTGATGAGTGAGGTACCGGAGGCCCGGTGTTAGTCTTCTTCCCCTATCCATCCATGTATCCATATAAATGTCATATATCCAGTCAAAACAGTGTTTCAAAATATTTTTTATAAAAGTATCAATTATATTTTATTATCCAATCGATTGTTAAGCAATTTAATAACGATCCTGTTGCCATTACAATCTCTATAAATAATAATTACTCCTCGTAACATTCGATTATTTCATAGTAATTTGATACAGGTCAATGATAGATGCTTTAGGCGTATGTTGCCAAATTGAAAAGCAAGTTTGTATAGACTTTTAGTTTTTTGTGTACACAAAATACAACCTTAAACTCCATAAGTAGTTAAAATTCTGCCCTATGACATACTTTTTAGGTCTTGTGTTCAATAGAAAATGCAGTTTATGTGGTGATAAAGTCATGAGTATTTTATTTAAAGGTCAATAATCTCAGGTCTACAGACCGAATTCCTATTTGCAAGTCAATCATAAATGATCTATATTATTCGTATTGATGTGAAAAATAATGACCATTATGTGTATTGATTATTACACATAGTACAATGCGTTCGGTACGGTGCGGTTCGTATAGTTTTCTTTGAAGTAATACTAATTAAAAATATTGAAAAGTCGTCGAATTTTTTTTATTAAATTAATACATATAGATTAATATAAAATATTCACTATGTACTTTGTATTCCCTAATATGTTGATATATTAGACGCCTGGTCGGAATGTATGTAGCTCTAGTAACTCGGGAACGCGCGTGTGCGTACGCGCGTAAAACGTTTCATCTGGACAGGCTCTTATTGTATTATTAATGCATACCAGTAATACGAAAAACTCGTGCTCATTCTCATTAAAAATACTGTTGCCTTTAAACGTATGTCAACAAACATGTTTGTTCATTTCAGCCTACAATCGAAACTAGCCTCTATTTCGATGAAATAGAGTGCTTAAGAATTTCCCTTTACAATAATAGCAAATCGCTACCGCAGGGCGGTAGGAAATGTGAACCAACCAGTTCACTAGCCCACTGACCGATTGCTGTTTATTGATGTTTATCGATTAAAATTCTGATTCGATTTAAATTATTATCATTCGAGTGAGAATCGATAACCTGCTCATTCAACTTTCATTGGTTCCCATAGCAGATACCAGATTGTTTTTTGCCGATTTTCACTTTCATCGGCTGTTATTACGTTGGAAGTTCTCATCCATTCATCCACAGTAACAGAACCAATGTACTATTAAAATTACTATGAATGGCTACTACTCTATGTATTACGATAAAATTGAAATTCACGAATTTTATCGCGTATATGTAATGTTATTCTCGACGTTTCGAATGCTTTACAGCACACGATAACAGCCGGGGACTGATGTGTCTGACGAACCAATATCAAAAGAAAAGGGAGAAAATAAAATCCGTAAAATTAGTTTAATTTCTATGTGTAGTATTCTCGTAATAATAAGACATCATTAATGTAAGGCAACAATACTTTTATCAAAGAATATTGGTCATTCTTCATCTCCGTTAACAATTTTAACAAATATTTTAACATTCGAACATAATTTTTTGTATTGAATAATTTTATAATTATAACAGTTTAAAATGCCAACAAAATTCCTGGCCAATTAAATTCACAAAGAGTCCGTAAATCGTAACATAACGCAAGCGTGTCGAGGTGAAAGCTGTATGTTTATGTACACAGATTATAATTAGGCTAAATATATTTAACGTCCAATTAACAAAACTATATTTCATAAGCTTGTAACTTAAAAATACATTTTTCACACAAGAAGGCAAACAAGCAACGTGATGAGCAACTTTGCAATAAACATACGCAAGAAATTTAAGGAATTTGAAATGCGTTGGCGACCTTTATGCAGGGCAAAAATACAGAAGGAAAGTCTTGAAAAGCGAATTTTAATCAAGTGATTTTTTCAGTCAATGTATGTATTTATAGTTTCTACCAAATATGTATGGTTGAAACTAATAAATGAAAATAACGGGTTCAAAAATGCAGTTAGAAATTTCCCTAAAACTTCTTTTCCCTCATGAAATATTCACGCACCGCTGATTTAAACCGAGACACGACAATTAGCGAATGTCGACGTGATGATGTAGATCAAAGCCTGCGCCATGCTAATTATTGGAATTTATAACCGTATTTGCTTTTAATAAATCACTTTCATAACATCAAAAGAAGTCGAACGAAGACACGCCGACTCTATTGCTGTTTTTACCCTGCGACTCTTGCAATAAACAGGTGATCTTTCAGATTAATTTGGTTTTAAATGCGTTATATTTAAACAACTTTATGCATCAGTTATTGCTTTCTCTAGTGCGATGTAATGAGTGTGAGATGCCATAAGAAAAAGGTGTATGATAGAACTTTTCCTCCCAGAGCCTTCCGGTGGAATCGTAACATCATTACACTTATATTTTAATACTAGCGATCGGCCCTGGCTCGCACTGGTTGTACTCCATACAAACATTTATCCCCTACTTAAGGTAATCGCGCCATCTGTCAAATGACCAACAGCTATGTCGTATGTAATATGGTCGTTAAATTTTCTTAATTTTTCAAAATTTCCGCACGCTTTCTTTATTTCTTCTTTCATAAGAACTTTATCCAAAAAATAACAAAGACAAAAATTAGCGAAATCGGTCCAACCGTTCACGCTTGATGCCTATACAGATAGATGGTGCATATTGCATAAAGACAATAAACAGTAATGTGTCCAAAAAGTTTGAAGTACCACAAAGTATTATAAATCCAAGCGAGTACGTAACTATTTAAGGAAGTCGTACATGATAATGAAAGCGTAAACAAATTTATTTCTACCTTATTTTGAGTTTGAATAAATTACGTAAGCGTAATTATATAAATTGTTACAAGTTAAATGTATTTTCATATTACGAAACTAAGCTCGGTTACATTTCTGTTTACTAAACTTTATTGTATATTTTGTAATTGTAGTCCTGAAAGTCGCTCAAGCAAACAAGAACTTTGGTGTAATCGTTTTAGAATTTAAAATAAATAAATATTCGATCATCACGCTTGGCTTGACTATTAGTTGATTTTTGTAACTACGTCACTGATGTAGGCTCTCATTAATTAAGAAATGTTTGACTTGACCTGGTTTCAAAGACCGTTGACTACTAATGTGTAAATAGAGTTATTTTTAAACACTTAGCTTCAAACATGACATTAATTTGAAAGTTGACTTCACCTTGACCAATTCTACAGAAGGCAGAATCTTTGATCAAAAAATTTCGGTAAAAAATAAATAATTGTACATTTCTTCATTATTTTTATATCAAACATAAGACAAACAATACAATAGTGAGTACGAATGAAGACAAAAGTTGCTGCTAATAATTAAGAAGTACAACATTCCGATTAGTTATGTTAGTACAAAAAAATACAAAATTGTTTGTACACACAGACAGCAGAAATAGGCATAAAGTAACTTAGCTAAGATAATTTAAACGCAGTAAAACTAGTAAAAAACCGTCTTTTATTCGAGAAAATCATTACTCTGGAACCACGTATCGAATCGGGATAAAGTTTAAGTGGGACCAATCTGAAAACACAAACTATCGAATGCAAAAATATTTTTTAAGATCTATTCCTAAATGTCAAAGTTCTGAAATAACAAACATAAAAAAATCAAGAGAATTGAGATCCTCCACCTTTTTTTGAAGTTAGTTAATAATAAATGTCTCCGACTCATAAAATTTTCTAATACTTGACATTTTTACTTTTTGTGGTAATCATTGCATACATTTTTTTTATAAAATAAATGTGTAATCAACTAACAACGAAAATTATGCAACAAACAAATTTCTGCAATCCATGCTTCACAGTGGTGTAACTGTTTTAATTCGTACACGCCACACGCGAATTTTCATCTTTCATAAACCATAACAAATTGCGAGCTATTTCCGTACTCTAGTTTTTTTTTTAATACAGTTACAGACAGAAAACGGAAAAACAAGAAAATAGAATACGACTTTGGACAGAAATAAGGGTTGTAGAGAATCTAAATTTGTTCAGGTAAAAATTATATTTGTGTAGCTCACTGCCAACCTACAATACAAGATGCAAGAAGTAGCAATAAAAACCACAATAGAAATAGTAAAAGAAACGTAACGGACCAACACCATTAAAGAATTTGTCCATATAAAATCATAATCATCATTAAGAACAGTGTCATAAGAGCTACGTAACATTGCGTCTGCCTTCAATAAATTCGCGAAAACGAATAAGCAACAATAGTTTCGCAAGCCAAAGTGCGGCACAAATCTCTGAGTCACCCTCGGCTCGGAGCGGACAGCACCTGGCAGCAACAAGGCAACTGGTTAGTACGGCAGTGGCTGCTTAAGGAATGAATTTTGCGAATTGAGAAATAGTTTTGATTTACAGCTACCAGTTTTAAGCAACATTTCACATGTTTGTACAACGTTTAGGAATGTGATTTTATTAAACAGTGCTTTAGTCGTAAAATGTAGGACAGAAATGAATAACTATGTAAAAAGGTGAAAACTTTGGAGGTATTGCGTAGGCTTGAGCACTAATATCTTTCGAGAAAGTTGTGTCAAGATCTACAACTAACTAAACAATGGTAACTGATAATCTTGTCTAATCTGGATCCGATGGATATAGCTTACGTTCATTCATTTATTTATGTTTAAAAGGCTTCCTTTACACATTAATTTAACAGTAGTTGATGCCTACAACTTCTTTTATAGCA
This sequence comes from Papilio glaucus, assembly GCA_000931545.1. Lineage (NCBI taxonomy): Eukaryota > Metazoa > Arthropoda > Insecta > Lepidoptera > Papilionidae > Papilio > Papilio glaucus. The sequence goes on along the minus strand of JWHW01024526.1, from coordinate 279,846 downwards.
TCATTCTGCACGACGGATTGTGTTGGCTCTCTGCCAGCGTCAAAATTTGATTCGGGGTCTTTGAAATTTGGCTGCAAGTGTTTTTACAGTAGTGGAATCAATAAAGCAACTCCTTGATTTAAATCCTAATCAAGATTCATATTACTTCTAACTGAATAATACGAAAATCTACTTAAAGGTTTAGAAAAAAGAGTTGAGTTTTGCCTACACAATCAAAAATCAGGACGACGACCCATAGTCTAACTACAATAGGTCAATAGCCATCAAAATATATAGATAAATTTTAAATGATATTTATGTGAGAGACGTCACGGCTACTGAATTCACGGAACGTCCCCACCGTGTGTCGCAAAACAATAAAGGCCAAGTTACTGTGCCACAATTAAAATGCGCCAAGCGTTACCGCATCCTGATTCCCTGATTGGAATATAATCAAATATCCAATCACAATAGACCGTTTTGTGAATTTAAACATTTTAGAAGTAAGGTGCTTGTTATATTGGACAAGTCTTTACTGCACGCTTGCATCACTTTTCGAAGGAAATGAAGGTTAATATTTTAGAGTGAAGTTGAGGATGTTACAAAATACTGGCTTCATGTTTGATTCGTGAAATAACTTTATTAACAATTTTTACTTAACAAAAATTAGACTAAAATATCCTTTCCAGCTTAAAATAGTAAGTATTAAAGTATGCAGACAACTACGACACGGATGTGGTAGTCGTCGATTATAAAGACGACTCATATTTACCACTCGGCGTTGCTTCCAGATGGTCAGTCAGATACCTCCTATAACACCATCACCATCATCATCAGCCTATATCAGTCCACTGCTAGACATAACCCTTCCCCATAGCAACATGGCATCCCCTTATTTCACTTCGTCAATTAATCAGATACGTGTCAGACTGGAAGACACTAATAGAACAATACGATAAGGTATTAGGATGAAAAGACCTCTAATGTCTTGACAAAACCTTATCGTTTCAGACAAAATCTTAGCAATCGCGATGGTATAAATAGAATTCGGGGTACTATCGTAGATGGGTCACGTGTTCATTGCATCATCAACGACAATGTTTAAATGACCTTATTGGTGGTACATTACATAATATTTGAAAACGAATATGACTCAGCGACCTCTCTTCAAGCAAGGCTGTAGACATCACATCACAACGGGGAAACACGGTCGCTAATGACATGATTTACTCACTCCACATCACGTAAGCAGATATTCGTATTTAAAGCGAAAGCAAACAACGTGTCTTTATGAATTAGGTTTTTCAATTGGTCATCGAATTCGATGCACAAACTCCCACAATTTCGAGCTACGTATCCTCTTGACATCCTGTAACTATTATATTTAAGGAAAGTAATTTTAATTTATTGATAATTTGCAGATAAAAGTCGTCTTGGTACCAATAGTTGCATGTACACCTCGCATGTGCATTACGAATACAAAAACAATGATTAAATGTATTGATGTTATGATATTCTCGTACATATCGATCGATAATTTATAGTATCGATAATAACGTGTAAATCGTCGTAAACCGGCTTGCATTTATTGCCATTTCTTTATGCATACTCGTTAGTTATAATAAAAGGACCTGCCTGACCGAAATGGAATGTGGTCAGAAGAAATGTCTCCCCTACCCCCCACCACCGCCTCAATTAGTCTCAATTACCTGCTTTACTAAGAAAGGATCCAAATGACTCCATAAGTCTTTTCGATCAAGGCGATGAGACCTTAAGGATTCTCAAGACTAGACCATTTCCTCATTGTTAACACTTGACGTCAAGTTTTTATTTTTTACACGATCCTTTGACGATTGAAATTTGGTTTATGGTGTAAATTATTCACTCACTAACTGACATGCTAACATTCTATAATCGGTTAAATTAGCGAGTGAAATTTAAATAACTGAATAAAGTATGGTGCATTTTCAAGGTTGGAAAAAATTCTGTGAAAAAATTGTATGATATAATCAAATACTGATGAAATTTAACAGTAGTAGAGCCCGCAATAACAACATCTGTTGCACGAATGGACCGGCTCGACCGGTGAAATACCACGACCTCACAGAAAACAGGCGTGAAGTAGAAGTACTCTTCATTTCGTCTGATGAGTAAGGTGCCGGAGGCCTAGTTTCGGTCCTCTTCCCCTACCCACCCTTTCCTCATCAGGATGGGATGGGGGCGGGAAGGGGATTGGACGGGGAGGGGTTGACGGGGAAAAGGAAATATCCTTATTCCTGTTTATGCCCTCCTCTGTCCATTAAAGGTGGGCAACGCATCTGCGACACGTTTGCTTGTTGCGGATGTGTGGCGTTATGGGTGGCGTTCGCTTTACATCAGGTGATCCGCTCGCTCGTTTGCCACCTTATCCCATTAACAAAAAAACTGTTATTTTGGATTTTAAAAGCATAATAAACAAACTCGCTGACTTTTTAATAATCTAAGAGTATAATATCAGAGCATCATTAAGTTTGATGAGCAAATTACTTGTGGGGTAATTTATAACTTTAGCCGAACACACGGTCAGGACAACGTAAGCATGTCTAATTAGGGTCATATGTTGTAATTTTTTAATTCAAATTGCAAATATTAGTATTGATATAATTTAAGGCACATTTATTGGCGAACTATTTACATTCATTTAAATAGGTATAGTACGAGGAAGAAGTTATAATCAAGTTCTTAGCATAAATATGCGTTACTTAATTGCAATCTACATTTTTATGTCATATATAGGCTTACATGTCTTTTAAATCGAATGGCTTGCGCTTATGTAGTACTAAATGTGTCAAGTTAGTTTTATAGTACAAAAAATCATGAATCAGTATTTCATCGGTCAGACATTCGTCCCTTGGACCTCAAATCATCCATCGTCTCTTAATTCGTCCCTCGGACCTCAAATCATGCTACTACTAATTTCCGGAGATGTCGTTGCTGGTAACCCTTATTGACGGTTCTTACAGCTTCATCTGATACAAGGCTCGCGATCCGAGTGATCTTGAGCTAACAAATCACGCGTTGTGTATATATTATTATAATAATTGAGACTAGCATCATCAATCAATAGCATCACATTTAGGATATGACCCAAAATAAAAATATTTCAGAAAACCCACAAAATATGTATAAATAGAAAAGAAAATGTATATCAAGTAAATGACGAAGAAATAAAGTTTTGTCATTATTGTTCTTTATGTAAAATTAAATTTCGATCAATACGTTAGCAGTAACACCCCGCATTATGTACCGTAACGACCTTACTGTGATTTTTCGCTTTCGACATAGTCAACTCAGTGGACCGGTAATGTGCGTACATCAAACAAATCGTGCCCATCTCGTGAAATAACATAGTTATCCACAGACCGAGTACTGTTCGCAGAACAAATCATTTATATTAGAGAAATAAAAATAGAAAATTATACGCACTTAGGTGTTGTTAGACAAATGAATAAAAGAAATGATCTTTTTGCGCGTGTGTACAAAACCCCTAAAGAATACTAATATTTGTATCAAATCGTTTGACATTCTTAAATAAAAACTCAATGTTATACACATGTAAATTCTTAAAATCCACTGCAAGTAACCGTTATTTCATTGAAAATCCCATAAATAAATCGAGTTATGGAACGTAACTCGATTTCAATATCAAACAAAACATCGATAACCTTTTGCGGTATGTTTTGTAATTGTAAATCGCTGTTATAATAGCCGCAAGTAATGAATCGATTCGCACCGATTCGATTCGTCTTCACTCTCGCTCACTACCGACACGTTTTGCATCTGGCCACTTTCGATGATCGCTTGCGCAAGACGCAACGCGCATTAACGTACGCCATTCTTCTTTTTCAACAACTCGTATGTTGGTTGTTAATATTTTTTACTTTCAAATATTTTGACTACATTTTGTAAATGCAAATGGTATGGAGATGTAGCAATTTTTTTGTTCGACAGATAATAGATTGATAATAGAATAAAACATTTATTTTATCATGCCTTCGAAGTGTGCAATTCAAAAGATATATATAAGCCTGCTATGTAACATATAACATTGTATGTTAAAATTAATCGTGATAAATCTAGCTCTGGTTGTCTCAAATCTAATTTCCAACCTTTTTTAAATAAACCTAAATAAGTTTTTTTGTGAGAATTATTATAAACCTATACCGACTTAAGTGATATCCTAAAGATAATAATGCGATATAGGGAGTATCCGTAAAGGACAAGCATGTATGCGTAGATGTATAGATGTAGAAGAAGGAAGAGAAGTGTGTCAGGATCGCGCCAAATGGAAATCCGTAATCTCTGCTTACCCGTGAGTTAGTTATTAAAAAAGATTTTGATGTTTATATCATACTGTTCTTTACATTTATATATTTATTATTTATTTATAGCATTAAATTCATCATCAAATGTTCGTTTATCGTCATGCTCTACACTTGCTGACACGAATGAATGAAAGTATGTACAAGATAAGAGCGAGGCATCACACCGATATAAAAACATATGACAGCTTCAATACTTGTACTGTCACCTTCATGTATTACAGTATTTTGTGCACAGCATGAAATAATTTTATAACTTCCAAAATCCATTTATCCATCCTAATAACCTAACCCGTCTTATGTCCCAAGGGCAGTCTCACCCTTGCTGAGTGTTGCTTTTCGTGCAAAATTGAGTAAAAAAATTAAATGCTTACTTTACCTTATTTAAAAATGCCTCCCAGGTAAATTCTGACCTTATGCGTCATGCTCGAAAAGATAATGACATAGATTTAGGACAAGCGAAACCAGTTTGTGTTTGACCTGCCGGTTCACAGAGCCTAAAAATTAGAAGGTTTGTAATAATAAGGTACGCTGCAGGCCAGCGATATAAGGGCCATCCAGATGTCTCTAACATAAACTTTGTCGGAGATATAACTGATATTGAACGCACTTGTCTGGTGCCTGTGTCTGGCGAAAATCATTATAAGTAAATATTATACCTATTTATAGTATTTTATGTGAGGATTTAAAGTAACAAAAGAGTGAATTAATATTTTTACTAAGCAGTCATTCTGTGGCATTCTTGTGGAAAGTTAACTTATCGCATTCCACAAGAGCACGACAGAGAAAGTGATGCCATAACAAAAAAGGTTATTTTTATTAGCGCAGTCATAGATATATGGTTGAAAAGACGACAAGAAAATATAGTATAAAACAAATTGTATTTTGTACTCAAACATTTTTTTAATAATTTTAGGATTTGGCAATTTAAAAATTGCCATCGATGAACGTAAATACATTTGTATCTTTCGAACAATAATAGTTTGTAGAACTGGAACAAAGAAAATATGACGCAATCTTAAAGTTTCTGCACCGAACAGCTTGTTCTGAACAAATGAATTATTATGCTAGAAGTTAGAACAAGTTTAGAGTTTACAATTGTTTGTACTTGTTTACGATATTACTACAGGCAGTAAGTTTCAAGTCATTCAATATTGTTTGCTTGTTTCATACTTATTCATATCAGGTACTTAATTAAATATCGAATTATTACGTAGTACTAATTACTATTTCATTAATTCACAAGACATGTGTGCTTGTACTAGGTTCGAATTCTTTTATGTATAAAGCACTGGATAAATAAGAGAAGCCATCGTCGAACCCCTACCGATATAGTAAAATTAATTAGCTTTTGTATCTTTTATCTACTCATATCTGGCGCGACCCTGGCACACCTCTCTTGCTTCTTCTACATTCATACATCTACGTATGTATGCTCATCGGTTATGGGTGCTCTTTATATCACTCTTTTTAGAAAGCCACTAATCTGATCGTTATATCGATTTATCTACATTCATCTTCATACCTTAACATTCTAATGAATCATAGACTACATTCACCAAAAGTTTTAAGTCCTCCGCCGATGAAGCAAACACGTCCTAGTCATCGGTGTGCAAGAGACATTTAACTCGCCCTTTTCTGAAGTAACATATGATTATATTTTAACACCCTTATATTAGTTACTGGTATGTAATTGCCTGTTTTAAGCTCACTGGTCACCCACTTCATTGAAACATTGCACACTTATAGAGGACCGATGACAATACATTAATTAGAATTTGTTTTTTTTTAATAAACTGAAATATTGAAAGTCATCTGAGAAACTTGTATTTTATATTTAAATTGTAGTTTAGTTGTCATCTTACACAAAGACACTTCTATAACCTAATGAACACTTACTTCGGTAACAGCATTAGTGTCATATAACAGTGTGGTCAGGAGTTAGCTTCCTATAGATTGGTTTCAATGCGTAATCCAATTACAAAGATGCGAATATTACTTCCTACAAACTTATAATAAAAAGAAGCATTCCTAAATCATTAAAATAAATATATAGATACCCAAATCCCGTTTGGTACACGTAATTTCCGGATATCCTGTATATAAAAATTCGAAGGTACCCTAAGGCACTCTGGATTCCGATTGTTTTATGTAGTGTTTTATGCAACCTAACCTTGTCAAGGTGGTGGTTCAGGGCAGGCTAGAGGTCTCGAAGTGGCCTCGATTGAGTTTACCATGCGGCAGTTAACCTCACCCCCTTGCAACCGTTTGTGGTTGGCAGTGGGACCTAAGCCTAAATCGGCCGCTTGTGGCTGGAAAGACGGGAGATCTCGTGTTTCTTGCGTTCACGCCTTTCTGGAGAAGGAAAGTGACTAGGCTTGTCCTTCCCAGGGACGGAGTTGCCTCGGCGGTTGGAACAGGTGGGGCGGCGTATGCGAGTGCGTTCCCGTAGCTAAGTCATTTTTAATCCATATTCAATCCTGTTAATTAACAGGATTAGTGATAGATTGGCTGACTTTGAGATATTCTGTAGATGGGAATACTTTTTTTAATAGTACCACCTACAGGATATCTCAACGTCGACGAATTTTAAACAGTTCAATTACAACATATCCGTCACTTCTCAAGTGGAAAATGAAGATCATCTGAAATAGGGTTAAATTCAGCATGATTTAAATTTTTTATATATAAATTATGAAATTGAAAATGAACATTCGTCTTTACAGATTTTTTTAAATTTAATATTTAAAAATGTAATATCTTTTAGGCAACACGCAGGTACGTAATTATGTTAATTATTTCCCTAAGTTTCATCACTCGAATATGCTCGTTCCAATTTTTTATGTAAATTATTGCAAGTTAAATACAGAATATTAGAGAAATTAAAGTTATTTAGATGTTAAAAAATTATTTTATTATAGGCATGTCGTAAAACTTTTACAAAGTTTTTAACGAATTAACTTTAAAGTATATTTAATATATTATTGAATTTATGTTTTTAAATTTTGATATCTTTTAGCCGCATATTCCTTAACAGAACCACAACACGATGAAAACTAAATATCCAATGAAATTACGTAGGTCTTTAAAAGTAACAAACTCTGCAGAAAATGTGCAAAAAGCATTTATGTTAGCATCACTTATTCTGAAGCCCCAAAAATTTTTGTTCTGTTTGTCCCTGAGCCTTTTTTGCTAACATCATCGTCGGCCTACCGTGTTCCCACTCGTGATGGGTAGGCACAGTATGTCCGTACTTCATACCGTACGTAGGTTTCGGCTATAGTTTGCTAACAAAAATGTAAAATATATAAGGTATACAAACATACACCGTAAACTCTGGTTGAAGTTAGTATCAAACTTCCAAATGAAACAAGCAATAAATATTATAAGATGGTAGTAGACGTGACTCATAAGTTTTATATATTAAGTTTAATATCCATTAATTTATACGATGCTACCAAAAATCATCAAAACTTGACGAATGCATGTTTTCCGATACAAAGATAAGAATAAATTAAATTAACATAATAGTTTTGGCGTGACACAACACGGATTCCGTTTAACCGAGGTCAAGTTAAAGGTGTCTTGTATTTACCTTTTTTAAGATCCTTCATCGACATAAAAACCGAAATATCACGAAAAACGACGCTGATTTAAATTTATAGTACGCTAAACCATGTTTTAAATTTATATTTTATCGAATACTGTGATGTCAGTAGTATTATGTATAAATATTTTGATAACTTATTTTAAATAATTTAATTTTAAAAATTCCAAAGAACAAAAAAGTATTTTTATCAAGGATCAAATTTCAAAACAAAGGTATAAATCGAACTAAAAAAACGTCCTTCTATTTCCATCACTGAAGAAAACAAACAAGAATAAAAAGCGTAACTAAATTTATCTCATTTTCTTTTTTGAGGGAATAGTTACTGGCTTCCTTTGATTTTTAAAACTAAAAGTTTGACAACACACTTTTATGAATTATAATCTGGTTGTTAATCTGAGGTTTTTTCACAATTCTCTTGAAAAGTTCAAAATGAGAACACAAACGCGTGATGTAAAACGTAACAATTCGAAGCGTCGGAATACGTCGGATGTTCATAACTTAACCGTTGTGCGCCTCGATGTCCGATGATGTAAAAGGGATGGCTGTTTCAAATCATACATTTCCTGTACTTTCCAAATTGCAAAGTTCATGTAATTCATAGATAGTTATTATTGAAAATATTATTTAACTTTTTAAATAATATTTTCAATAATAATTATTTATTATAAATGGCGTCTTGTTGCATTCAAAATTTTGTATTTAATTAAAGAGATAGTTTCAGTAGCAAATTAATAAAAAACATAGATAGTTTTACTTACAAACTGTCTATCAAATTTCAGAAGACGAATCACAATGTTTAAAACAATTGCCAGTGTCAATAGAGACTCTTATTAGCACCCTACTCAAGGGGAGGTTGGTGTAAAGAGGTTTAATGAAGATAACCTCTTACAAGGTACGTAGGAAGTCACATAATTTTAGATGGCCACCTCGGCAGGTATTCCGAGTATCGGACTTATTAAGTGTTGGGAGCATACCTAAATTTGGCAAATACTCATAAGATTCGTGATCAGTTTATCCGTGCATGTAACATCTACTAGGAATTAATTTCAAAAAACTATTATCTTTACCTCAAAAACTCCAATATTTTATCATTTTGTTTTTTTTTTATTATTTGTCATATGAAACATATAAAGTAATATAATTTTTAGAATTATGATTTAAAGAAAAATTGGCGCCTCTAATGGTTACGAGTATGGACTGCGAAACATGAGGTTGTGGGTTCGAATCCGTCGTTCAACTACAGTCGTGAACCATCGCCACGAGCATAAGCTTTGGTGGAATAATTAAAATAAATACATTAATTGTTGACTACAATCAACTAATATTTTTGCAAAAAAAATATTTTTATATTGTATAAATAACTGATGTGAAGTATAAATGTTACTCTTCTTCAAAGGTCATCTCCGAAGATAAATCACACATCAGTTTTTTATGTTAATAATATTTATTAAAGTGTTATTTAAGTCTAAAGCGGTGTAATTTTCCGAAAAAAAAATATATTTGTGTATTCAATTTCTACATTAACTTTTAGCTTACCTTATTTTTTATTTGCAGTTTATCCAGAACAATCACTTAATATTCACTTCACGGCTTAGTGTCGAAATGTAAAATAATTTATTCACTAAGAACTTCGATAATTCGAATAATGAAAAAATCGCACAAATAATTTTAACTCGATTCTAAACTCGATGTTTCGTTGATATTATCAATATTTTAAAGTTGTAAACCGCGCGCGTTTTTGTTAGTTAAAGACGCAAACAAGTGAGGCGTGCTGGCCGCAAGCTGGGCGCCGCTACTTTGCTCGTGCGCACCTTACGATACGCCGCAGAGGTACGTAAGTAGGTGACATAGTTTTCTTTTTAAACTAATCTACTTAAAACTATAAATTAAAATTATTTTAATATTTATTACATTTTAATAAACTCTTTATTATTTTTTTACCTGTAATTCTTTCATTACCAATGACCAGGGGATCAAAGTAGAATAAACCATGATGAGTACCTAGATAAGAGGGAATAGGCTAATGTTAAATATTTGTTCCTTATCTATTTTCGATCACGTTGTTTAACATCATAAGGGATCGTTGTCCAGCACTAAGTTATTTATTATAAAAAAGACTTCATCCATTGCTAACAAGCACGCAAATATGATAATCATATACCTACGATATATCCTATATGATATTTTATCTGACATTATCTGAATGCCAAATATGTATTGCGGATAATTTATAGTCTTAACAATAAAAAAAAACAGGCCACGTTCAATGAAATGCTATGGCATTTAGTATCCATTGTTGTTTAAATCTTAATACCAAGATGTAACGTTATTATCAAGCTTAAAAAAATCACAAATCCTAAAGATTATTTTAAGGATAATGGGACAAACCATTTAAACTATTGCATTGACATCGATCTTTGATAAATGGTTCAAAGATTTCGTTACATACACACAAACGAACATACATAGACACCAAGCTAATAAAAACGTATTAGAAACATGATCTAACACAAGTAGAGTGAAGCTAGTATGTACTAATAACAAGAGTGAAATATGTCTAAGATTTACTACTGAGAAACAATTAAGATTAATTTGTGAAAATTCGTGACTGTACGAGCATTAAAAAAGCTTATGCGGAAACCATTCAAACTTTTTGCTCGCTAATTCCTTAACTTACATATTTCAAATCTTTTATTGTAACTATTAAACGTGGAGCCAACTAGCTTTATCGGATCAATGGTTCTTTAAAAAAAAAACATAAATCTTCTTCTTTGGTATAAGTGGCTTTTAACTTTATTATTTAGTAAGCACTAATTAATCTTCATCTGTATATATAATATAAATGTAACTGATCGCTGCCTGTACATGGAAGATATTTGAGAAAAACTATTATTAGGGGCCTTCACAAACGCAATAAAACCCAAAACAATGATTATTAGATTTTTTGTCTGTTTGTCTGTGCGTTTGTTACCGCTAATCTCAGATACGGCTTAACCGATTTTGGTGCCGTTTTCACTAATGTATTGTGGTAAGCTTCACTTAACATTTAGTGTTTGTTTTATCTCAATCGGTTTATAAATAAAAAAGTAATATCAATTTAACTGTGCTACGGCTATACTGTGTCGACCCCCTTTGTTCGGGAAAAGGCATTGAGATGATGATAGGTTATGGTATTATCATTTACAGGGCGGGTGAAATCGCAGGGCACAGGTAGTATCTAATACACAGCTAACTCATCCAGTATTTTAGCACAGTCTCAGTCTCGTTTGCGTAACAATTAGGTGTTTAGGATATCATCTCGATATCCACCTTGACAGACTTCACTTATTTCACATTATATATATTATTTATGTAATGTTATTTTTGATCAAAATTAAAAAAAACATAAAGGGTATCAATTATTCCGTCCTTTTTTTTACAATTTTTCAATCCTG
>JWHW01024526.1:245780-264556 GCA_000931545.1 Papilio glaucus | reverse complement strand
TCAAGCAGGCCTGACCACCTAAATATATTATTACATGTTGAGTGACTTGTCAATGTGATTTATAACTACATGTCTATATGATTAATTACTATTACTATAATTATGTTTTATTAAGGTAAAAAGATGTTCGTAGTTTTTAGTAAAAAAGTTGTTATTTTCATCACGACTCATGTCGCACTAATGTTGTGAGAGGTGCGAACAAAATAACATCATCTATACCTACTTATCCCCTTTCGAACCAAAGTAACAAGACGGAAACCTGTTGACTACACAGTGGCAAAGTCAGGCCTCGATGCAATTGTATCTCGTACTTCAGAGTACAATTATTTAATTAACTGATCGAATAAAACGGTGAAGTAATTTCAAAATTTGGCATGAATACGACTTAAGAGTTTTTTTTAAATTCAAAACGAGTTTGTTAAGTGGGCATTTTTTCGTCGCCACTTAGCCGGTGCACTAGAACTGGTGTTTGGCACACATACCATATCGGCGTTGCCTAATGCGCGATTAAAATTCTCAGTTACCTTGATATACCTTGGACAGATTTTATTATTAGCAAAAAAAATTAATTGAAATTTTTTAGCAAATCGAACCCACCCTTTTAATGAGATTTTTGAGTTCAATTTAAATATTCATCCTCTGCTGGATCTAACTGTCCGTAGCGATCTAGAACCATCCATCCGTTCTTCAGGCAATGTTTATATTTGACAAGCAACTTTTATTATCCCTCTGCAGCGGAACATGCGAAACGCCTGTAATTTTTGGATCAAAATTAACTAAATTTCAGATGACATTATCCTTTGCTATCTCTGTGTACCATTGTAGAAGTAAAAGATGTGAAAGCTTATTCACTTAATAGTCAAACTTATAGACTCATGCTTAGACCAGGAATAAAATACCGAGCAGGCGCGTAACTGTAGGTCGCAACTAACGGTAGCCGCTTTAAAAGGAAGACGTCCGGTTATCGTTATAATGCGACCACGACAGCGGCACGCCCGACCATTCTATATACGTACTCTAATATAATAAGATGGCAAAGTGCTTTATGATAATTGACTGATTTATTTAGAAGTACCCACATAGAAAAAAAGGAGGGAATGAAAAAAAAAAACATACATTTTACATAAAACTAGATTAGGTAATTTGAAAAATGTAGTTTATTAAAAACTTATTTTATTTTATTATCAACATAGAACATTTTAAATAACCCTTAGATTGACTATAGGCAGCCATAGTCGAGCAAAACATTTGATCAAGTTGCAAGTGTTTGACTCTGGACATTTTTGATGTTCCGTGACCTCGAAACTATTGTACATTCTTTAACGTTCGATGTTATAACGCTCACATTACGTCGGACAGTAGAATGTGCAGACTAGTAATTGCCTTTATGTTAATATAATATGTCCGCGATACTCAGTTCAAATTTGGTGTGCTGTTCTCAAGAAAAGAGGCTGATAAGTTTTCGTCTTTCAAAGATGATAAGCTGTCTAATTATGACAATGAACATGCGCAGGAATTTATAATATAACAACTTGTCTAAGAGCGGCTTATTATGTAAAGAAGTATCTATATCTAGCTTCATCACCTAAATAGACAAACTTCTCATTACCCTTCTAATATCGTGAACATATGGTATCAACGTTATTAATAGTAACATTTGACGTGTTAGTATTCATTTAGACAAGCCTCCCCACTAAGAATGTATCCCTGGTGGTCAACTGTCAAAGTAATGACTACTGTTAAGATTTTTTGTCTAAATACATTATGATCACTTTTTAAAATTACCACTTTCACGTTAAGTAGTATAATGGGTTTCAGTACTCTATAACAACACCAGTATATACTATTAGCCAGTTAGTTTAGTTTAGGCCACTTTCACTGCCAACCAATTACGGTGAGCTAATTTACACGCATTCTTAACACGCGATCTTCTCGTTTAGGCGTCCATGTGTGATGCGATTTACGTCAACTTTTGTATAGTATGCTGAATACGTTAAGTATCACTTTAGCCTGCACTTAACAAGAGAAAGATTAGTTTTTCAAGCAGTTTTTTAAACGTTATGTCAATCTTTGCCGTTTAGACTGAAGTCATAAAGACAATAATTACGTGTAACATTGATACGAGTATATGATATCTTACGTCAGTTCGAGATTTTGTTAAACTTGTGTAGATGAAAGTTCACTTATTTTTCCATCCCTTTTTAAGTGCTTAATTTAGCCCGTCTAATTTACGGATGAGTAAAGTAATTTCACTTCATTTTGTATGCTTTTATAAAAACAAAGCTTATCATTATAATACATAAACTACTATAGATAAAGATTACCGAGTAGCAGAATAGACCTCCTCAAAATCCAGTTTAGGAATCGAATTATTGTAGGCACACGAAAATATTTTATTATCTTATCTACTAATTAATTATGTATTAAAATTAACCATATGAAAGGTAAGCTTTCATGTTCTCTTATTACTATACTCTTTTCTCTTTGTTCTAGTCAAGAAGGTTTTACTGAACATAAATGCACAAGCAAATTACTCGATTACTTAAATAACCTACCTATTGTCACCTACTTTGCATATGTACTGTCCCAACATTTGACTATGTAGGTACGTGCTATTAAGTATACCCGTGCGTTCAATAAAAGAAAATATGTTGTTAGATATCTAATCTTTTGAATAGTACGGACTGCGAAAGATGCACAACCGACCCCACATAATTAAGTGGAAAGAAAAAAAGAACCCTCCTTACTGATTATTTTCCCATAACTGGGCATTTATACTTTTGGCATTGGGCATTGAAAACAGGAACGGCCAACATTCTAACCCAAATGTAAATATACTTGAATGTCAAACGTCCTTGTCCATAGCAGCACACTACGAATAGTTACAGCTACGTGGGATATCCGCTGACTCAACGCGGACGCAACGGAACAGGTAGGCGACAAACGGTAAGTGGGAGTGACGTGCATCAAACGTGCTATCTACTAGCTATTTAAGGCAGTATCAGCGCACATCAACAAAAACCTCATCTAAAAATATACATACACAAATCCAATCTTTTCGATTCGATAAATAGGTACCCAGATAGTGTATTTTATTTCTGAAATATTTTCTTTTGTCAAAGTGTATTCAGTTCTAGAATATATAATGTATATGTGATAAGAGTGTTGATGCTGCAAGATAATGAAAATAATAAATAAATACGCCCATAACCCAGAGGGGTAGATAGAGATTATGGATTTCCATTTGGCGCGATCCTGGCACACCTCTCTCGCTTCTTCTACATCCATACATACATGCTCGTCGGTTACGGGTACTTCTTATATTGTCCTTCTTTAGTATGTCACCAATCTGATCGACATAAGTTCTCCTTGGACGTCCCTGCCAACGCTGCCACTCACTTTTGCAACATAAATTTGTTTCGTGACTCTCTCTGCATTCATCCTTTAAACAAGCCTGAAGCTATGATGAAAAGAACCACCGAAGTAATGATGAAAAGAGTGTATCTTAGACAGGATTAGCTGAAATGGGAAAGTATAGTGGTTGACTATTAACTCATATGACTCACATTCTTCTTTCAGCTAAATCCTGCTTGGTGCGCGTATGAGACTCAACAGTTGCCCGGGCTACTATTAAGTCCCATACGCGAGCAACGATCCATTGATTTTGAGCGGTAAACAAATAACATTATATACATATTTAATAATGATTTCCCTAACTCAACAGTGAAGGTTAATATTATTTAGATATAAAAGTATAAATTGTAAAACAATGCGAGGATGTTTTAAGGACATACGGTATATTTTTTTTATGGTAGAAGGTGGCTACCGAGAAAGCGGGTGTTATGATGTTAAGTGACAGCTACCTATAAATATTTGCAACAAGCAAATGCGTTGCAGATGCGTTGCCTACCTTTAATGGACAGAATAGGGGTAGACAAAAAAAGATGTTTCCTTATCCTATCGATCTCCTCCTTCCTTGTTCAATCCTCTTCCCATTCTTTTTTTATTAGGAAAGAATGGGCAAGGACGGAGGGCTAAAATTGGGCCTGCGTCACCTTACTCATCACAACTGTCTTCTGTGAGATCATGGTTTTTCACCGGTCGAGCAGACCCATTCGGCAAATTGATGTTGTTATTGCCTGATTAAATCATATACCAAAGTATATGATTTAATCAGGACTCGAAAATTCATAATTACAGGTACACTCCTGTATTTTTTTGTCTCCTCTGAGACATCAACCAACGTAAAACGACATATGAACCAAGTGCTATATGGCCATTAATCAATTCAGACTACGTAATTGACACGAGTAAATTCCAAATGTTTAAAAGGTCAACAATGATAAACTTTTTTAACAATGACTATTTAAAATTAATGAATTATTATTGATTGGCAGAAACATCTACAACGTGAATATGATTCAATACAAGAAGGGAATTTATCATTAAAAAACAACAAGGAAGTACAAAATAAAGACCGCAATTAAAACGTTTAGGATGGACTCGACCTTCGAAGAGGCACGACCTAGACGTTTATGCAAAAAGAACACATTTTACGCCTTACGATGTTTAAATTATAAAACAAATACCTAATAAATTTATTACTGGCTGCTAAAAAATAAAAACGTATCGACAGAAAACGGTATGCCAACTAAACTGTCAATGTACCTCGTATTTAAAAAACGAATTAAAACCGATAGTACTCCTTTGACAATGGCAATGAATGTAAGAATTAAAATATCTCCATTGTACATTTATTTAAAGGTTTTAACCAAATATATAATACCTTTAAATATTAAATATATATAGTATATATAGGGCAGACTTGACAACGTATAGCAAAATCACTTAAGTAATTAAATGTGTATAATTTCAAGTTATTAAAAAAAATGTCGCTGTTAAAGAGGACATTTAGCATTAAAAGGCTAATATTTTAAAACAGCACACTTCGCCAGACAAATTTACATAGGCAAACCACGATTGTTTGTTGCCCCGAAGACACTTGTTTATTTTATTTTGTCAATATTCAATCACTAGAATTACATATTATATAAATTTGTTAATATTTGATGCCAACTAATCAAAAGCATTGAAAGCCTCAAAAGTCATTCGTAAGCTCCACAGGAAGCTAATCCACTCCCCCCACTCTTTCTTATTAAAGCAAAATTGATTCCGTAATAACCTTCTCTTACTCTTTAAAGAAACAAAGCAATGGGTTTAGAATAGGTCAAACGTGTTAGAAAAATTTCATATACATTTATTTTTAGGAATGTAACTATACCTTGTTTGATAGCAACATAGAATTATTATAAACAAACAAACGTCATTCACCATATATGGCGGCCATTAGTATTTTTATAATTTCATCGGAAATGTTATCATTTTGTGTATATTGTACAGTGAAGTGAAACTCTATAATATGGATAGTTATAAGGTAATGTGAGAAAAAGTTGTTTATCGAAAATATTTTGGAATTTACGAATTTAACGTAACGTTTTCAATTAATCCATCTTGCTGTGAAACAAGGTATAAGATACAGCGTATATCATAAAACATACTATAACTACAATTTTTTTAACAATCAAGATGAGATCATGAACCAATAGGCAATAAAGACTTACACCGACGATCAGTCATGCTCTGGATATTTAATGACTCGTGACGAAACGAAATGACGCTATCCCAAACAGATGATTAAATGTGCGTCAGTAAAAAAGCTGATTTTTGTCATTATTATGCTACAAGGGCTTCGAACTTAGTTTCTTTACCTTTGTCCTTAGCTCGACAATTTTTTTATAAATGTGAATTTAATGACGTCTGACGGATTTAAAGAATAGGGTGAAAAACGCAATGATATCAAAAGTCAGCTTCTTGATAATAAAGTTTTTTTTTTTAAATTAAATGCAACGACTGTAGCAGCACAAGGGTCATAAATCAAAGATTTAGTACTGGGCAACAGCTATTCGGAAGTTTGTGCATAGTTCTGTACATTGTATGTAGAATGCGACTTGAGTTTTTTACTCATTTCAGGAGCTAAGTAATTAAGTAATCACATTACGGTAACAGATTATAAGTAATAACAATTAAGTTAACCTTACTTAATGATACTAATTTTGTGTTATATATATTAAATAAAGCACCATTATCAAATAATCACTTTATATGAAATATTATGCATTAAACCAAGAAATGTGTTTTGGTTTCGAACCGAAACGAGTTTTAATAAGCCTCGTGCCCTCAGAACATCGGTTTTTAAAGGGGATTAAAATGTCCGTAAAAGTACGAATGGTAAATAAAAAAGATGTGTCGTATATGTTTTTAGTACGGTTAGAATTAAATAAAAATAGTTTCTAATTTAATTTAAAATAAACTACATAAAATTACTAAAAAAAAAGAAAATCGTGGATCAAATAGTACGTTAATATCGCGGATTCTTAAGTTACACTTTTGCTTTGAATTTATTTTGTGCCAAAATAATAGATATCCTACCCAGTTGCAATTACAAATTTCATTTATAATCATCGCGGATTGAACTCATGTTGCTTATGTTCCCTGCGACCTTGTAAAAACATAAACATTGTTAATGGTTTTTATCTTACTTAACAAATCGTACATGCGAAATATTTGTGTGATCTTTTATTTGTATACAGCAATGCAAACAGTTCATCTATGTCTTCTAATGTAAATAAAACGCTTACTTTTTGCATTCATGAAATAGTGATTCCAGTTGAGGACGTGCAAATAAAAAGGGTCACATTATGACTAAATAAACAATTGCCAGTATAAATAGAAGAACTGCAACACTGCAACCTTGGTGAATACATTTGGCTCCGATCGTATTGTCTTTATGTATGTGTGGGTGATGTATGTACGAACATTAATGAGTTTTATTATGAGCACGCGCGAGCCATGCCTACCGATGCTCATTGATAATTGTATGGAAGATCAGCTGAGATGATTTTATACCTTGATCCGCTACTGTTTTCGACTTAAGAAACTTCTACTTGTAGTGTTTTGTTAAATCAATTCGACTATGTTATATAGACATGTAGAAATTAGGAATGACAAAAAGATAATCAAATTTATGACTCAATCTCGAATGGAGTTGTCGGGAGAGGATAACTGGAGAGAAAAAATTAAATCAGATTGTTAACAGCTATTCTAGACCATATCTCATTTATTGCTAGAGCTATAACTCTACCAAAAAACCATTGAAACATATGAATAAAAATGTACGATTTATAATGACATATTGTATTCCTTCTCTTTGTCACAAAATAAAACTAAGAATCTAATCAACAACGTCAAATTTATCTCCAACGACTAAACTATCTCCGCTTCTTTACAATTCATTGTTAAAGTTCAAATAAATAATTATTCGTAAGAATAAAACAAAAATTCAAAGACGTGTTAGCTGATGAAAAAAAAAGCCTATTTAATCCTCTTATTTAAATGTTTATTTTTACATTGAACTACGACTTAATGCGCCGCCTACCCGCGGTCTAACAAGGCTACCGACCGAGCTAACAGTGCGCCAACTCGAATGCTAATACAACGCCCACTGAGAAAGTAAAAGCTAAGAAATCGTATTAATTGCCACGATACAATGTCGCCGTGTTAACAGAAAAAAATAGATTCACTTTCGTTGCACCGAACAGTGCGAGTTATATTTAAATAATGATTATTCTGTTCCACTTTATAGGATGTTTGCATCAGTAATCTGAAACTTGACTCTTTCTCTTCAGCTAACAGACCTTAACTGCCAGACGTAGGCCTTACCAGACTGGAATCAACCTTGACCAGACCAGTGAGAGGCCTACCCACTCTGCTTCGTCCACTCGAAACTTAGTGGTAGAGGCTCTCCCTCTACGTGACTAGATCTGTTGAATGTACACATGTTGAAACATCTGTTGAATGTGACGTCGAAAAAATCGGTATGTAATAAATTTTATTCCTGCATTGCCCGGTGAATGAGATGGCATTAAGCCCAATTCTCTTCTAACTCCTTCTCTTTTCCTTTTCTGTCCTCTCTCGTTTGCCAACTTTAACAGTGGTAAAGCCCGCAACAACAACATCTGTTGCACGAATGGGCCGGCTCGACCGGTGAAATACCACGACCTCACAGAAAACAGGCGTGAAGTAGAAGTACTCTGCGATTCGTCTGTTGAGTAAGGTCCAGGAGGCATAATTTCAATCCTTTTCCCCTTCCCACCCTTTCCTCATAAGGATAGGATGGGAACGGGAAGAGGATTGGAAGGGGAGGGGGTTAACGGAGAAATGGAAATATCCTTTTTCCTGTCTAAGCCTTCCTCTGTCCATCATAGGCGACGCGTCTGCAACACATTTGCTTGTTACGGATGTCTGAGGGTAGCGCTCACTTAACAACAGGTGATCCGCTTGCTCGTTTGCCACCTTCTCCCATAAAAAAAAACTTCTTCCTGAAAAATCTATTGGATTGGTGGTATACACTTAACGTTTTAAAAATACGATATATTCGTAAAGCATGAATTCGCATCGAAAGTAGGATATCGTAATTTAATTACACGTTTCAACAAGTTTAATTTTCTAATTGTTTTACGAAAGTGAGGAGTTCTAAATGCTAGTAAAGATTATGTTAACGCTCGATAATTAACGCTTGGAAGACTTACTTGCGTAAGAGTTTTACAATAATTGACAATTTTGATTTGATTGTGATACAGCACAGATAAGTTAAATTCCTCTATCATACTTTAACTAAAAGAAGATTATACTCATATTAAAATACTTGTTCGAGTAATTTTCAATTGTCGCCTATTCATTGCGATCGTCCAATAGCCTAATGGTTAAGGGTACGGACTGAGAAAAATTAACAACATGGTCATGGGTTCGAATCCGTCATCCTACTATTGTCGGGAATCATGTCCAATCAAGTTTAAACTTGGTTAGGAATGGTTAAAAGAAATATTAGTATGTTATTTCGATAACATTCTAATATTTCATATCTCTAGGAGGGTTGCATCAGGCAGACGGCCGGCCGTAAAAAAACTATAGCCAAAACCTATTACAGTATGGACTACGGGCCGTACTGTGTCGGCCCCCACATAAAAAAGTGGGAAAAGAGCCCACGAAGCCGAGGAAGAAGATGCCTTTGCCATCGTATTGCTCTTCTATGAAAACAATCGTAGACTGGAGTTTTAAGAATTAAAAAAGATATGTGTAAAATCAATACCGTCTTTTATAGTCCAACTAACAAAAAGCTACCGCAAGCATTTTTTTTTAAATACCATTAACCACTTTTGTTTAGCAGCCTTACAAATTTATCGGACTAGTACCTAACTAAATGTTCACTTCAATTAGTCATACCAGAAGAGAAAACATTACTAAATAATCATGGAATTAATTGTGAACTTTAAAGTTAAAAACTTGGCCTAGGACAAAATATTAATTACATGAAGTTTTTATGATTTATATTAGGAGTTTGACGCACCCAAAGATGATATCATCAAACTAATAAAATATAACACAAAGATTTTAGAATTATTTAAAAAAGATATATGGCACTTTAAACTTAATCAAAGGTCATTTAAATCTAAATATGATTTCATCTACAACTCACGACCTTACTGACTCGTAACATCTTTTTTGTTGAACTGACTACGGCAGTTTATTATAAATTACTTAAATTGAACATTTAAAGTAAAAAGTCACTTAAGGATAGCTGACCTATGAGTCATTTTTATATACAATGAATATTTTATTAGTTAATTGCAATCAATATCTGTCATCTTATCAAATTTATGGGCACTATGAGCTTTTATAGACACGTGAAAACATCAGTGTGAAAACATCGATTGACTAGATCAGTTCGCTTCCAAAGATAGGGTCGCTATATCAATTCCCAGGGGCAGTGAGCCTATTCATACAGCCTATTTATTCATTTGCATACCCTTAAAATCATTATCATTCATACATCAGGTCATTCGGCTAAAAAAAAATCAGCACAGACTATAACAGATTTTATTACTACTACACTAAACATAACCTAAAGAACTGTTTCAGCGTTAATAAAAAAACGCAATATTGTTACAATAAGTACAAAGCGGTGAAAGACAATTAGCATAAAATAACATATAATGAGATTCGTAATATATTCAGACAGAAAAATGAATGGGACATATCATATTTGCAAACCAGAAGAGTGAACGAGAATGAGGAAATATATTGACCAAGCCTTAATAACTTCTCTACTTCGCTCTGAGAAGTCCCATGCTTAGAATTCTGCTATTTTAAAACTGCTATAATGACGTACCACTGACAAATTATTATGACTTACGAAACCATTGAGGGGCTGTGACACAATTCAGGTAGCAGAATTACGGTCAAGTCTAGGACTAAATCACTAGAATAATAAGATGGCTACTCCAAAGCAAATTACGTGTACACATCTAAGATTAACTAAACTATGTCTGTAGCAGTAGTGCCACTCCCGCCAGCGTCCACTTGGCCGGCTTGTCCTTGGTCTTAAGGTTGAAGGTCCACACGTAGGTAGGGCCGCGGGTTCGTGTCTTGTACACCGGACACTCATACATGTTGCGGAGATCTTGCTTGTCCTGAGTTATGGCCTGGAAGTTTGTAATAATCCTGTATGAACATCCTTCACTTACATCGCTGTTCAAGCTACCAACGGCATGAAGTAGTTCTACTAAAATGTTTTTCTTGCAAAACCCAGCTCGAACTGAGACTCCATACATTAAAATGAGGACAACATTGTGTATTGCCAGACGTGCCTTCGGGACAAATTCTGGCTCAACTACTATGCATGTAACCACATTAAATTTAATCCACGCATTTATTCATCCTTCCACACGTCTACCATCTCTACTAAACATACATTCCATGGCAAGGGTACAAATGGAACGTTAAAAGTGTTTAATTTTATTTATTATATCACCTGTTATGGCATAACAAGATTAAATTAAAACAAATAACATCTAGTAATAAATTATAACGTACAGATTATAATCTGTCAGTGTAGACGCAACTATATTATGTTCTAGCGGTATGATTACTGTTAATACGTGGTCACACGTGGCCTTGGCATGTTCTTTTTTATTCGCAGAGTCTATAATCTTGGTTATCTTTTAATTCACAGTAATTAATACTATAAATTTCCCTAGAACCGAGTGGCATCGAGTCTAGTATTTACTCAAGTAGCACTCAAGTGCGTAAATACTAGACTGACACTAATAAATATTTACAAAAGTTTTTTTTTTAGTCGTAGTAGATACAGGAGAAGAGAACCTGGTACGAGAGCCTTGAATATTTTACACCTTCTGTAATTTTTTAACTCAGTAAATAAACAGATAGCGATGTCTATCTCTATAATATCTATCAAAGAAAAAGGCGTGAAGTGAGAGTTCCTGCTTATAACATTTCTTAGTGTGTAGACCAGAGGAAAATCACCTCATATACCATGACTATGATCATCGAAACATTACAAATTTAAACTAGAATGACATAGTGGCATCTGTGCTACGTACCCGGACATTAATGACAGGCATTGGTGGAAATAATTCTTTGAGTCTGGAGTCCATAATGATCCCGGCCTGTACGTCCCAGCGCGCGCCCTCCATGAGCAAGCCATGCACGTACGCGCCGTCGCGCGGAGCAGACCTGGAATCAGCTATCCTGTCTCAAGGAAAGTAAGACCAATCGTTAGCTTTCCACGCAGCAAACAAAGAAACATACGAATGTTTAAAGACACAGAAGCACGTAATAGGTAACTTATAGAATTTGTTACAAAAGTATCTCGCAACAGATTGATGTTCACGGTAATAACAAAAAAAAATATCTTACGTGAACTCCTCTTTCATTTTCTTGGTGACATCACACTGTAAGCACATCTTGTCCAAAGGCAGTTCGTATCGACGGGCTGTGCTTTGCATGATGGCAGTTAATAAACTCTGCGGATTGAAGAAACCCGCCAGCCATACCGACGCCGGCAACTAAACGTATATAAAAAACGTATCAATACATAACCGTGTTGTTTACTTACGTACATAGAAACTACCACGTTTATTTAATCAAGGAGGGAAAGACAATGTTGCTATTGATAATCTTCATTCAATATGATTATCGTCGACACGGACCCAAACGTCACCGGCGGTAAGAATATTTTTAAACATTAAATACCATTGTGTATTACTGTGTTATTTTGTAAACTAATTAGACTATTATAAACTTATTAGTTTAATTCAATTGATCGAAAAAAAATTGAAGTAGATTTCGTATTTTTTTTAATTTTTAATCTTTTTCTTCCTTGACTTGTAATTATTTAACATTATTTAACATGTCGGGATTTATAAGTACGCAAAAATTACTACTTTCTTTGACTGACTGACTTTCTTAATTGACTTTGTAACAACTTTATACATACAACAAAGTCAGTAGCCCAGGTTTCCAATTCTCGAAGCCGTAGAAGTAAATCGACGAACCAAGCTGAAAGGCCCAGCAAGGAGGGATAAGCTCGATTTGCCCAGATCGCAGGTACCTGAAAAAGGTTTTATAATTTTCATAACGCTATATACTGAATATATCAATACAATAACAATACTTACTTGATCCAAAAATAAAGAATTTTCCAAATCTTCCATATCAGAGGTTATTGTCAGTTCACCCTATAAAATAAACGGATTGCTTTATCTTTTGAATATTTTCTTAAGGCATTTAAAAAGTATATTTTATACCTTTAACCCTAAATCTAACTCTTTCAATGATCTCTTCATCTCGCCCGTCAAGTGATTCATTCTCTCACACTCTTGGAAAGCAACTATTACGTACGGTGTACGTTCCTCTACTTTACCCATGATTTCCACCATATTAAATTCTTCTGGTAGTTTCTCCATTATTTCATCCAACATTTGCTTGACCTATATTCAATTGTGTTTATATTATTATTTAGAATACTTATTATAAAGAATATCAAAATATTTGGAATTGCGTCAAACGTTTCAGTTACCTTATCTTCCCTAGTAACAGTTGATGCACCTGAAGCTTGGGCATCTCTTGGTTGCATTTCGAATATTGTTCTGAACAAATTTTCCGAAGTAGTTGTCAAAAATCCTATTTCAGCATTAGGATGCAGACCATACAAGTAGGGAGATTCTGGAGGCATCGCATCTTCTATATACTGGTGATAGCCAGAGTAATCAGTATTAGGGGGAGCAGGGAAACCTGGTGCTAATTGAAGTTCGCCATCGACCTAAAAACAATTTATTAATTTCAATAAATAGACAATTTTAAGGGTTATGAAATTAAGTATATCTTTAATCTATGTACATATGCAGATCAATATTTAATTGATTCAATATCTTCTTGAAGTTTGTAAACAGAAACTCACTAGGTCCGATTGCATTAGCTCTTCTAAGTAGGCGTTACAAAGACGTCTATCCCAATCATCGGTTATATGACCTCCATACATAATTTCGCCAAATAAATATCTAAGATCTTCCCAAGGCACTTTAGAATTAGCCTCCAAGTAATTGTATAGAACAAATACGCTAATCGTGAGATCACCTGAAATAAGTTTTTATCGTATGACAGTTTGAACATTCAATCTGTTAATAAAATTTATCGAGTTATATTACTTACCAACATTGAATGGATAAATTTTGTTCCAACCTTGTGGGCCAAACTTTCTTCTTTCAGCCACAACAGCATGAAAGTAGCACAAAGCAAAGAGTATAGCTTTAAACTCTGCTTCCTTGCCACACATTTCAAGAGTTTCTTGGTTGAAATTATCTAGGGCTTTATGTATGTTTGCCTTTAATAAAATCAATAAATTCAGATACAATAAAAACAATATAAGCAATAATGAAATCTTTTATTATTATTTTTAAAGTAGAAGGACGCAATTGAGCAAGGTGGTCACCGCATGGTATGTGACCTCTGCTACAAATCAACATCCGCAACTATGAAGAGCTATATATGCGTCGCCAGCCTTTTGTGGGAGGAGTAGAAAGGTAAGAAAAAAGGAATAAGATGCCTTTTCCTTTTTAACCAAAACAAATATAAGAGTTTTATCAATGTAAATGCAATTGCATATAGAAAGACGCATCATATGAAAAACAATAAGTATATCCTCTTACACTGTATAGAGAGAGAGAGAGAGAAGAATGAGAATATAGATTGTAAAATTTAGTTCAATCTTATTACCTGCATACCAGTAGGTGGCTCATTAGTAATTTTGATACTCGATTCTAAGATTCCTTGCGGTATAATGTGGGCTCCAGGTGTAGCAGCTGGTTCAGCAGACATAAACAAACGAAAGTCATCGTGACAACCGGAAGCAAAACTTTCCATCTTCTTTTCTAAACTTGGTAGCCATTTCTTTACTAAATGAATATTCTGAAAATAAAAACAGTAGCAAAAAGTGCATTATTATCTTATTAACATAAAAATTAAATTTTAAACTACGTGCACGTATATGTATACATAAATTATGCGAGTTGAAAACATATGTACCTGTAAAACAACCCAATGGCCCTTCTTTATAGCTTCATCCATTGCTTGTTCAGCCACTATTTCCTGACCCTGACCTAGCGACACATTATGGAAATTATTTCTATCTACTGAAAATTCCATAACTTTACCAAGAGTTTCTACATCTTTAAGAGGATTTACTCCGGGTGAAAGAATGAAGAATATTGGTGTGGTGGGACTCGTTTCTTCAAATGACTTACTGAATTCTACTGTTCTGTTTTCAACGTATTTTGAGCCCATTCTTTCTTCAATATACGCTCTAAAATCATATTTATTTACAATGATTTGTAAGATATAGCGATATTTCAAATACTTATCACAAAAAAAGAAATTTTACTTACGCCACTGCATAAGTCATTCTATCGGGTCGTAATGCCCTTAGCATACACAATCGCTGCAAGGCAGTTTTATTTTTCCATTCCTATAAAAGAATAGAACTTATTTTAAGATTTTATCAGTGTAATATAGAGAAAAATTTTTTAAACATGCTGCTTCAAATAACGAAACCAAACAAATTGAAAAAATATACACATGAGTTTTTAGCAAAATATTTCACCAAAACATAAAATTGGATAAAATTAAGACAAGTTACCTGTGGGAACTTTTCTCTTTCTGGACATTCCATTTCTACTATTTTCTTCCATCGTTTTGGCGATGTCTCAATATCTCTGTCGAGGTTCCTGAACTCATCCTTACTAGCTAAAGAACATATACCGCCCCAACTTTGATGTGACAAGAAGTCCACCGGACTCGTCACATGAGGTTTAATTGGGAACCGCAGGAAAAAGTCCAATTCAGCTGGAGAAATTTCTTCACTCATAAGAAGTACCTTGAAAACACATTTTTATTAACAAAATAATTGTATATATGATAATTTTACATTAAAATTCAATTTACCTGAAAGGTCATCTGTGATGCGAATATCAATTTATCACATTCGAAAAGACCTCGAGACGTATATTGAAACACAGAATAGCTTATGCAGTCTATAAGATTTCTTACTCGTTGACTCACTTCGTCCGCTGGTTCTGCACGGGATATTGCTTTTTGGAATACGACACTAAAAGCCTGATGGAAAGAAATTATAACATATTATTTTCTTTGAAAAAAAAAATGAAACATGTAACTTTAAAAATATATACCTTTAAAGAGAATTGGTAAATTGGATTAATAGTATTCAAATCATTTAAAATGAAATAAAGTAAGGAAGCTCTCGCTGATGCCGGTCGGTAGAATTCTCGTGCTTGATCGATTTGATAAGATGTTACTTTAGCTTCTGTAACCTGCAAATATTGAAAACAAAACAATTCTTAAAAAAATAATTCATTAAAAATATTTTGCGCACAAAAAACTAGTAATTTAACCTTTTTCTCAATATCTGCAGCTGTCTTTTTAGTAGTTTCCAAATTCTCTACTAACGCAGTATCACCCAAAATATTTGCACCAGCTGATGATAGTCTAGACAACAAATCATCTTCTAACTCTTTTAACTGAATCTTAAATTCGTTTTGTTGCTTAGTTAACTCTGCTTTCAATTCTTCAAGGTCCGGTCTTTCGGCCTTTACTACTTCAGCTAATAGTTGGTCTTCCAAGCCATCTCTCGTGACTGTGAAATTTACTAGGGTAGTCTGAGCTTGCATTTCTGGTTTATAATGTGGATTAGCGAGTTTTGTATGCAAAATGAGTCTAAAATTTGGACTGTATTCAACTTCTTTGTCACCAATTTTTATAGCTCTGTAATAAGTTTAAAATATTTTCATAACTTACAAATTGTATTTATATGTCTTAAATAAAATTATTCAGCCACTTATAACTGACTGATGGAACGTAATTTATGACACTTTTTGCATTGTATTGACACACATTTCTTACCTTCCCTTTTTGATCAAATTTCTACCTAATAAAGGATCTAGAACGGGATCTACCGTTTCACCTATATTTTCTAATAGAACAGTCTCTCCTTTTATAATCGCTTTTTCTATAGTATCGAGATATCCTTTCTGTCCAAGCCGTATCACGCGCAATTTTTCTCCGTACTTTTGTTTAATCCATTTAACTCCCTGTAACTGTATATAAAATATACTTCACTTTTGTATACATATAAGTTCACAAAATACATATTTAATGTTAAATTACGTTGTGATTATTTCAATTACATCTTCATGAAAAAATACGTGTTTGTAATGAATACCTGAGGATCAATCATAAGAGGCCAGCGATCGGAGTTCGAAAGTATCGTGGCATTTTCAGTGCTCATGCGGTCGGAAGGTAGGCCTTCATTCTGCCACATGGCTATTGTAGTGTCATCAGTTAGCATCGTTAAAGGATCTAGACCCTCCGTTATTGGGATTGGTGGCTAAAAAATAAATAAAATTGTACATTTCTCTTTTAAAACACAATTTAATTCCTTTCATCTTACCTCCAAGGTTTTCATGAAGACAAGCCAATTCTTGTGCAACAGGTCAAGTCTGTATTGCTTAGTAAAACATCCAACATATGATATAAAGGCACATACAAGCAGAACATCCCCAGGCAATGTAGTACTCTGTTGCATGAAACTGGAAGTAAAATTACATTTAAAAATCAAATATTATTGTCGTTCTTGAATGTTTCATATTACAATTTATAAATTCCTTCTTTCGGAGAGGAGGCCTGTGTCCCTGCAGTGGGAAAACATACTAAAATATGCTGGTTAATTATTTTTATTATTATATATTCATTAAAAAATAATTTAGTACAAAATTAATACGCACTTTGATACTGACTCGGCCCAGCGAACATTCTCACTCGCAAGTCCATTA
Organism: Papilio glaucus; assembly: GCA_000931545.1. Classification (NCBI taxonomy): domain Eukaryota; kingdom Metazoa; phylum Arthropoda; class Insecta; order Lepidoptera; family Papilionidae; genus Papilio; species Papilio glaucus. The sequence continues at coordinate 247,235 of JWHW01024526.1, read as the reverse complement.
ACTAATCTATTAGCAAGTTGAATTGTCCGGTTGGTAGAGTCAGCTTCTTGTTGACATTTGAGTTTTTCTAACGTTGCTTTTTCAAAATCTGCAGTTAACGTACCTAGTTGCTCTTCTAAAGACTAAAAAAATGTTGTGCAGTATTGCAATGTTAATACTTATTGTTATTACTTACTTATAAGATACATAAATTTACTAAAGTAGTCAATGTCGGCGCCCTTAAACTGCAATTCTTCGACAAAAAGACTTAAATTACGAAAAAACGACATTTGCGCACTTCAAATGTTCATTTTCCTAATTGTGCAAGGATACTAACCGCAACTTTAGACTTAATTGATTTTAGCTTCTCAGTAGCTGCTGCTAACTCTGCGTTAGCTGCCGCCAAAGCTTTTCTTTTCGGCTCCACATCACAAAATACTTCATAAAACTTGATGATATTTATTACCCACGCACAGAGTCCAGCCGCCGCGGCCGATTTGGACCTGACAAATTCTACAAATATTTTCAAATTAAATAAATAAGATTTATCTATTAATCAATAAATTATATAAAACTATTAATTAAATAATACAATTTCAACTTATTTACCAGGTTCAAATTCAGAGTCCTTAAGATATGGCTGAATGGCCTTTATAACATCAGGATGAATATTTTCCTTATCATAATGGACAAGGGACTCTAAAAATACATCCACTTTTGCCATCGTCATCTGAAAAATGTATATACTTAGTAGTTTTTCCAAATAATAAAAGGCGATACTTGCGATGAGGATATAAGTGCATTTATTTATTTATAAAATATCGCTTGTAGTTGGTAACTTTTTTCTTTAACTTAAAGGTAAAACATTCGTGGAATTCGTGTAATTGTATAAGTTTACTGTCTATCACCTTAGCAGCTTTCCAACTTCGATCTTTAGGTATTTTACCACCTGGAGCAAGCAATACCATAACAGCGGCTGTAACATTGGTTACGGCACCCGGAGGGGAGCCAAAAGATTTGAGCTCAGTGAGATTGGCTTTATTCAATGTATTTAACGCTTCTTGTGCAGCGACAAGAGCGGGCTCTGCTTTAATCAAATCTTCTTCACAATCTTTCTGCTTCTTTGCAACTTCCTCCGCTATTACAGCTACTTTTTCTTCCTCCTCATCCGCTGAAGACAGCAAAGAAGAATTGCAATAAATATGAAATAAATAGAGGAAGAGTAAAATAGAATAATGTATCAATCAGTGTTCATTTTACCAAGGGCTTTCTCGCTCTGAACTTTGGCCGTCTCAATTCCAACCATTTCAATAAGCTTATCAGCAGCTTCATTTTTCTGTTGTAATTCTACTTCTTGTATCGCTAATTTCACTTTTAGTTCATCGACTTGAGTAGCGGTACTTCGCAACTTTTCCAAGCCATTCTCTAATCTAAAATCCATAAAAAGATACATATATGGACACATGTATATTATAA
>JWHW01024526.1:220277-245578 GCA_000931545.1 Papilio glaucus | reverse complement strand
CAATTAATCGATGTCAAAAGAGGTTTCTAAAATAAAATTACCTCATTTCTAACTCCGCTGATAATATTCTCAATTTCATCATCAGGGAAAAGATCCGCAACCTCACCAGATGCTAACAAATCATTTATCAATACCAGGAATTGTTCATTTGCTACTTGGGCATCTGTCATCAAAAACATAATGCCAACGTTCTTCAAACCAGTCTTAATATATAAGCCCGATAATTCATGCTGAAAATATAAAAATCTTTAAGATACTTATATGTTAATTATAGTATATACAGTTTAAGCATCGCAAGCAAGTCAATTTTAAACATTCTGTTTATATTTAATTTACCTTCAAATCAGAAACACAGTACCCTTTCTTCAGTTGTATTTGAAATACTTCTAAGCTTGATATAAAAGCAGCAAGACGAGAAAGTGACTGCTTGCCTGATCCTCCGACGCCAACAAGTAACGCACTACCCCTAGGGCTTTCTAAGATTCGGCTAATTCTAAAAATCAATAGTTTTAAAGTTAACATTGTTCTGCTCTTAGCCTTAATTTCAATATCGATCTAAGAAAAAGAGTCTCATCGATTTTAACTAAGGTTTACACTCAGATTTACAGTTCGTTTAATATTTTACATTTCAGTTCTATTTTAGTTTTATACGAAAATCTTTCAGGTACATACTTTTATCTTCCATACTATACTATGAGTACTTGTACTTATCTTGTATAACATCTACCAAATACCTGCATATGTGCATCATAGCGTCTTCAAAAAGTACAAGATTCATTGCAGCAATGAGATCGTTATAACTCGCCATGGCTTCCGACAGCAGTTTGTTGAGTTGGTCCCAGGACTCGATGGGCATGTATTTAGGCTCCCCAATGCCTCCGGCGAAGTGACAATAGATATTGGGCCGATCGAAAACAACTCCTTCGTCAATATCCTTGAAATAATCTTTTGATCATGAAATAATTTATATACAAGCAGTTTATTCTTATAGGATAATAATCGTATCCAAAACCCACATCCTAATATCTAAGTTTTTAAATCGCCGGGCTATTAGTTAAGAAATTGTTCTGAAAAACTTATTTTATAGTTTTTTCTTACTATTTAAAGTATTGTCAATATAGAAATTTTGCATAAATTGCAGGCCACAGTCAATATGTTTGATAAATATATAAAATAAAATACGTACTTCAAAGTTTTTCTTGCATATATCAATTTGCATTTTGAGGAATGCATCAATGTCTTTATCCTCAGTGAGCTTGTCTCCGTAGACTCGGTGAGTTTCATGCAACCACAGACGAATTAGATCTGAAGGACTTACTAAACATTCATTGGTGCTAAATAGGAAACCCTTAAAGCGAGAAAATGATTTGTTGATTCATTGTTATTATCTTAACATAAATGTGTATTTCAATATTTATAAATACCTGGAATATGTTTGAAAGATCGCGTAGATTAAAAATGTAATGAAACTTGATGGCGGTAGGTAGAAACACTTGTGATACTTTATTGTGTAGAGCTATTGTCGCCGTCACAACGTTATCTAAAATAAATTAATTGCAAATTCATTGTCAAGTTGTTACCAATGTTATTATTTATAAATTACATACTAAGTCGTCAATATGTCAGCGTTCATATTGCATAAAACGGTTTAAAAAAATATGGTTTTCTCTTTTTTATAGTAGAGGAAGGCAAACGTACAAACGAGTCTTCTGATGTTAAATGGCTACCGGTGTCCATTGACATCCTCAACAATCATAAAAGGAAAGGTGGAGTGGAGTGTATAAGGAAAAGTGTATGTAGTTTTTCCACATTGCTTGATGACTTCAATGACGATTACGCGAAATACTATGCTAATATAATTATGATACTTGGTGGTAATATACTTACTTGATAATTTCGCGACTTGTCCACTAATTCTTAACTCGGGGTTAACCAAATGTTGACTCAAAATAGAATGGTAAATATTATTCAAGGCCTCATTGTTAGGGAAGCTGATGGCGAACACACAGAAGTGCCTTTGTAATCTTGGATTTATCGTGAAACTGCCCGATGTTGGATTCATGCAGGATACGTATTGAGTATTATGGATATCTTTGAGAGTCAACTTAGTTCTGTCGTACCAATGATTATAATCGAGGTGCTGCCTAATTATGGTATGTGGCTGTACGGTGCCATAAGTATCGACTTCTGGCATATTCATATCATCTATGAAGTAAATGAGAGTCTTGTTGCCCGGAGGACCATAATTTCTACCGGCCTTCTTCTCTAAAGGTTTCTCTAACACCTTCTGTAGCATTTCTGAAGATGTATAGAAATTAAATGGCACCGATTGAATGGCGTAGGCTTCTGACAGACTGTAACAATAAAAGGGAATAAATAATATTGTATCAAATAAAATTTTAGTTTGAACTGTACCTCTAACTGTTTAAAAAACAATTCTAAACCTAGCAATTTGTTTTTCTAAATCATACCTTTGTAATTTTTCATTAACTAAGACCGTTTTGCCACAACCAGCTCCCCCAACTAACATCACCGGGTGCCTGTTTTTCATTAATAAATCCAAAAAATATCTAATTCTGATTGTTTCTGCTGTTGGCACCAGTACCGCCTGCAACATATCCATAAATATAAAAAAATGTAAATAATATGATACAATTTGAGAAAAACTGTTTTCTTACCTGTAAAGGAATATCTGTGTCTAGTTCAAACTTTGGGATCTTTTCAGTCCACGGTGTAAACTGCTTTGATTCAGAATCAATGTAATAATCAAAAACAGTACCACCTTGCGGGAATTTGATTGTTTTGAACTCGTTAACCCACCATTTTGTAAACTCTTGAACAAAAAAATAATATTAAAAAAGTAAAACAATTTGAAGAAATAATTAATTAAAAACGGCTATGCCCGGCGCCCTTTCGGGTCGCACGTTTAGACTTCAGGCGCGCAGTGCGAGGCACAACCGCAAACGGATTCCACTCACATTGATGAAGGACCTCCGAAGTCCAAAACTAGTAGGAACTTATCTAAATGTAATATTAACCGTTTTTAGTGAATTACTTAGTTAATAACATATTATTAAATTTTTTAACTTAAATAAAGTTGAATAATGATAACTTACCGATTCTGTAGTCAACATTTGTATCCTGAAACATGGCAGAACCAAATGCCCACACGCAAGCAAAAACAAAGAATATATCATGCCATTCCTTCGGGCAATCGGCTGGGGTATTTTCAGGTACTAATAAACAATCAAGTAGATGACATAACATTTGTATATGTGCCATTTCAGCTATAGGAGTTATTTTTTTGAATCGATTTCGTACAGTTTCTAAACATGGTGGTATGTATTTGTCAAACAATATTACCAAATTCGACTTTTCCGCTGGTATTTTTCTAGTTTCGATCCAACTTGTCACATATCTACAAAATATTACAAATCAATAGCAAAACACTTTTGAATACATAAATTACCAACAAAAAGATTTTAGTAATACTTACGGATTCCAACCTAAGTCTTGAGGATTAATGTACAATATTCCAGCTCTTGAAACGGTGGCTGGCGTAGCAGTTCGTAAATTAGAAATTTCAAACATAAGTCTCATAGTTGGAGTCAAAGCGATTCTCTCATTGCTTGCTAATGTCAATATCTTATTATCATCCATGACAGTATTTAAAGATTCTATCCACATTGGATCTATATCTCCGTCTAGAACTATCCATTTCGGATTTTCCCCCACGATATTCGCTTGGTCTCTCATTATTACAGAAAATAACCCGTCCTTCCATTCTCTTGTTGCTGGGTTTATAATACCAAATAACTCATCGTTAGTAACGGCTTTAGGGTTCAAGTCGTTATACATTGGTTTCTTTTTTAAGTTTTGATATGTTTTAAAAAGTGTTTTCCAAACTTGAGTTTTTCCCGTACCTGCATTACCGACGATAAAAACAGAATGCCTTACTTCTAATAACTCTTCAAGTTGTACAACTTTGAGAATAAAATTATCTTCTGGTTGAAGCAATAAGTCCATCGCTGCTTGTTTTACAGTTCTCTCGAATTCTAAGTCACGTTTTCTTGGCACTTCAAGAGCAGGGAATAAATCTCCGATTAGTCCCATAAACACGGGCATGTCATCAGTTACGATTTTTGGTATGTTAAAATCACGGAGCGTCCTCATTAATACTTCTTCTTCCGGTCTTCCAGGATCACCTCTCTTAATAAACAAAAGCAAAGTACAAGATATACAATATGAACAAATTAGTTGACGTTTTGTACTGGATATAGTTTTCTTACCTTTAAAGATCCAGCAACTACTAGCACAGATTTAATCGCTCTTAGTCCCCAGTCGTAATGGTCTTGTTTTGATAATAGCTCCTTACATAATGTATAGAGTGTTATAAATTTTCGAGCAAGTATCTTAGCTTCTTGGAAACCTTCAGCTACTAACATAATTTCACAAATTAATTCAAAATCTGGAACTACCATCGCGCATGGCCTAAATAAAGCCTTCAAGTTTTCAGGTAATTCTGTCCTGCCAGCATAACCAGGGTTCATAGTAATGAAAATACCAACTGTTGGTACTAGTACGATCATTTCCCCCATAAAATTGAAAGTTTCCTTTTTATCCCTGAAAATCATAACATTGTATGGTTTTGTATATATAATTACACAAAATGTAATTAGAGAAACGTTTCACGAAGTTACTTAATATGCTATAACAGTCGATAATCACAATCACACAATAAATAAATAACTAATGACGAATTGTGTTTTAGACTGTCTTTAAATCAATTAAATCAAATTAAACTTTACTTCGGTTTTCTTATTTTTTCATAAAATTATCTATAATTCCATAAATATATATTTATGACTTGTGGTTATCCATACCTGATTGCATCTTGAACAGATTTAACCTGCACTGCTACTACTGATAAGACTTCTACCGAAATCCTATTGAATTCATCAAAACAACCCCACGCGCCAGTTTGGGCTAAACCTTTATAAATATTACCGCAAGACTGTAAACGAAGTAACTCATAAAATACTAGTAAATAAAAGTATTCCAATTTTAGAGATTCAAATCAAAGAATAATTTGGCGTACCTGGTAATCCATCTGCTCTGAACAATTAAATACATAGACCATAATACCCAAGGCTCTACCTAAATCCTTTGTTGTTTCTGTTTTACCTGTACCAGCAGGGCCGGCCGGACCTCCTCCCATGATTAAATGTAATGACTTATGAAACAAAAACCTTGCATTCATTTTAAATAAAGATATTAAGAATATTATATCATTTAATAACAAATTTACGCAATAATTACCTGAGTCAATGTTATGTAACATCGATCAGTTAATGGAGTAATGACTAATCTCGGAGTATTGCCGAGATACTCGTAACTATACTTGAATTGAGCATCACAAATATTTGCAAAGCAGTGAGATTCCTTTTCATCCCATCTGCAAAATATATTATCGGTACAAGTAATATAAATGAATATAGGTGCAAAAGTAAAATGAGTGATGACATAGATGATTGTTATATTTGTCAAATCTTTATTTTATACATTAAAAGACGAAATTTTTGTACGCCTCTCACAAGATGTACTGAAGATCTTGTCAAGGTTGTGGGAGTTCATTGGACGGTACGGCTCCGATCTATGTGACGAAGATATATAGCCTTTGATGTCTTTGGCAAATAATAATGAAAATGTGATATTTTACTAGACATTATAGACCTATGTCGTAGTTGAGATTGCCATTGGAATGCTGATCCTGCTTCCACCTTCCCTTGAATGAGTTTGCTTACAACATCTCTTGAGTGCACGTCTATTGTGCAGATCGTCATGATTTTCTGACGGTCCTGCTTGCTGAGCTCACCGATAAGCAAAGAAATGAGTGTGCTCAGCTGAGCTAATTGTTTCTTATAGTAATCTTTAAGTGCATTATCATATCCTTCCTCTAATCTCGAAAAGGCCATATTTACTTCCGTAGTCCACCAGATTTGTGAGCCACATAGTGATACTTGGGCCATGTAGTCAAAAAGCCATTGTTCACGAGGTTTTTCCTCGTATGAAACAATAGCTTCACCAAAATACTGGCGAATGGTCGACCGCATTATTTCTTGCAATCTATTTAACCAAATTTCAACCTGGAATTTTAAGGAAAAGTATTAAATGAAAAAAAAATATATCGTATGGAAATAACAATTAGTTAAGTAGTACACGGGTATATACTCACTGGTCCTGTACAGTCACATGCTCCATGGAAAGGGACATATTCACCATCTTTAGCTATCATTCCCGCTGCTTGTTTGTCAGTCGGGTTATCACTTTTAATAAAGTTCAATCTGGCGATTGAATCAAAGAGCTTGGTTAAATGTCTAAAATATATTTAAAAAAATGTTAAAACGAAGAAGAAGAAATATTTACAAATCTATACAAAATTTTAAGAGTACCTGATCACCAATTCAGCTTGATTTCCGTTTGATAAAATATCTAACAAATCTGCTGATGACACAAAGTAAAACCTAGGAAAGGCCAATCTCTTCGTTTCCAAATATTCAGCTAATGCTTTTTCGCAAATAATTAGATCTTTTTGTAAACTATCAAGGGTTTCAACCAACCCTTTTTTATTGGTACCTTTCACAACATTAGGAGTTTTCGACATCTCTTTTGAAAGAATCTAATAAAATAAGAAACTCTACATGAATAAAATTTCTTCATTTAAAAATTTTATATATTTTTAAGTTAAATCAATATGTTCTTACCTTGAACTCGGCATCAATCCTATCGAATCTAGCCGAATCCTCGGGAAGTTGTTTCCGTATGTCTTCAGAGCTCATAAAAATACTTTCTAAATGGGACCAAGTCCTTTGCACTTCAAACCATACAGAAATTACTTGATCGGCAATTGATAACTTTTGTTGCCAACTGGAGACCTCTTCCAAAAAATGGGCTATAAATTTTGAAGTTATTAGATTTTGAAGCTGAACCTAAAAAAAACACAACGCGTCTGTTTTATTGATAAACTCATATTTTTTGAAGATATACCACTGCAAAGTAACAGACCCACCTGATTTTCTTCCAAGGTCTCAATTAATTCTTCACTTGCTCTTAATAAAATACATCCCGTTCTTGTATGGACTTCTTGTTCAAATTCCATCCCACTCCATGTAGCATTCAGATCTTTTAATATTTTCTCCATTGACATTTCTTTAACTGCTTTATCAACTATGTTCTTAACTTCTTCTTCACACTCATGCAAATTAAGTGCCAGCAAATCTGCTAATGTTGTATTCGCATCCATAACGATCCTCACCTAAATAATCGCGTCAATTTAAACATTTTATAGTTCATCTTCTTCAAAATACTTTAGTAATTGAATCGTGAATTAGTTATCTAATTTGATTCGTGATATTTACACTGAATATAAATTTAACTTGAAAAGAATAAAAACAACATGCAAGTAGACATTGCAAAAAAGCGTAAGAAATCATTTTTAACATACAAGACTTTAAAAGTTACACTTCTTTTGTTAGTGTATACTTACGGTGAGTTCAGGTGGTAATGCAGCTAAGCTCTGTGAAATATAAACGTATTTACATTCCAAAATATAGCTTTACATAAATAAAACATTCCTTTGAGTTATGACCATCGTACAACTTCAGTCGATATTTACCTGTTTTATATATTTACATTATAACAATGCTTCACAAAATACTTAAATTCTTGAAGTAAAAGTAAAAGAGCACACAATGGACACATGCCAGTAATAAATATTAATATGAAAACATTTTGCAAACCATGCTGTTTAATGCCAATTAATAGATTTTTCAGTATTTGCTCATTCCAATGCAGCCATATTGTGGTTTATATACAAAAAATCGATACATTATTTACAGAATTATTTACATTTTTTTACATTGTTAATACAATACCTTCGTTGACCTCATAAGTTGATCCCAATGCCTTTCTCTGATGGCTGGATTCTGTAACTCAGCCACGGCGCGTAAGGACGTAAGCATGTTTTTCACGGTTGCTTCCAAGTTAATGTATGTATCCCAGCTAAAATTAAAAGATAATATTGCTTATTTCAACAACCTTGAACAAAAAATTGATAAAACAAGGACACTACTCACCCTCGCATTTCTTTGTCCAATAATCTTATTTCTTTCGCAAACTTTTTACACTCAATGTCCATATTCTCTACATCTATTTTCCGCCATGGCGTTGTTTTCCAATCTTCTATACTTGTGCGTACAATATAAACATAATCCCAAAGTTGCTGAAATAAACGTATTATGCTTAAGTTTTCGATTAAAAAACAAAATAAGTAATATAAATAGATATGCATAAGTTACCTTTAACATACGCAACTCTTTTCTACATTGTTTTAAAAGCTTGAATTCGGGTACATTTACTTCAAACAATGAACCCGATTCTTGAATTCCTTTCATATCATCTTCTAAATGTAACACTTCATTATCAACTCTAGACATCACGGCGTATGGATCTTCGCACTCATATTTAAAGAACTGCGAAAATATTTGAAAATATTGATTATTATTATTTTTTTTTATAAACGTTTTGCAATTTCTTAGAAATACAAAAATTGTTATATTTACATCGTATCTTTTAAAAACTTCTCTGTAATACGTTATGTGAATATCGAACATTGTTATTTTTTTTCTAATACACGCTACTTCTGCAGCTTGCAGTGGCGCTACTTGTTGTTTCACAGTCAGAGCAAGCTTTTTAGTAGCTTGCCATTGTTCGGGTAGTTCCTGAAACAATTATTTAAATACATAATACATGAACCTATTTCTTTTGTAAACAATAAAATTTACTAACTTGTAACAGAACGTTGACTTCCTCTGGTATATCCATATCATAAAATTTAAGTAGTTCTATAGTTTCCGTCAAGGGGTAAAACATTTCGTCTGTAGTCATTGCTCTATCCTTTACATTCATAAGGTAACCCATCACTGTTACCAAAGCCTCGTAGTTACCTTCAGGCACGGGTTGCAGTAAACCTTTCAGGTGGAAACAGAATTGAAACAAATCTTATTGTTTTAGTTCCGATTAATATATTTTATAGGAGAAAGGGACAAACGAACAACAGCTCGCCTAAAGCTTAGTGATCCCTGCCGCCCATTAACATCCACGATATCAGAGGAACTTTAGAAGTGTATTGGTTTGGAATTACCTCTGGAGACAGGTCATTCCAAACCAATACGACAGGTCATAGTAAAGACGGTTGAAAATGCAGAGGTAACTGAGGTTCCTTCGCATTCACAAACAGACAAACTTGTGTCTTTTAGGGGTTGAATTGGACAAGATTTTGAGGGCGCCAATCCGAGCCATCACCCTTCAGACAAAGTTCAGACATAAGTTTGTTCCGGTACTCGTTGACGCAATCCCAAGAAAAATTAGCTCGGGCCTGATGTACTTTGGCATGTTTCTTTGTTATTGCGAGAAGTATCAACAAAATCTTCAAACTTATTATATAATATTTACCTTCATCTGCCTGTCTTATAAAATTTCCTAAATCACTAAGGCTAGAAATTACATTGTTTACTAAATGCTCCTTATACATGTTACCCCACTTTCTTACTGTATTTAATAAAGCTTGCCTAAATGGTCTAATGTCTACCTGTAAGTAATAATGCATAATTTAATATTGTAATTTCTGGCAATATTTCTATATCCAACTCTATTTTATACCTGAAACCAAGAATTAAACACTTTATACGACTCCATTTCTTCGATGTCTAAAAAGAGATTTTCGTAGTGGTCTATTTGTTCTCTAAATGCTTCCATTTTAGGAGTACAAGGTACGGGTCCTTGTACATCTTTATCATCTGAACCGATTTTATCAATTTCTTCGGGATTCAAAATTCGCCCATAAGTCAAGAATATTTCCATTACGGCATCTCTTTCTTCCAACCATAAATATGAGTAGTTTTCGAAGGTTTTGCAGAAATCATTTCCCTCCTCAATAACCTAATAAAAAAGCTTACAATAATTATCGCATCAACATTTCATGACTTGATACTTGAAAAAATTGTAATACCCTCTCAATTCCGCTTAATATTTCTTCTTTCATGTCAACTATGTCAATATTTCCTACAATTTCATCTTCGTAAGTCTCCTCTTTTTTTGGATCTATCCGTTGGACTAAAGAAGCCATTTTCATAATATTCGTTATAAGGTTATTTATTAATGCCATAAAACCTTTCTCATCGTCCGGGTCCAAGCTTGGAGCAAAAACCATATCTGGCTCTAATAATTCTAATTGTGCTTCGAATAGAGGAGCTAATTTGTTTTTTGGATTCATGTGCTCGGATATGTAGCCCAGACTAAAAATTAAGTAATTTATAACTTTAAAGTTTACTATTTTTTATTTACGAAATTAAAAATGAATTAAATAAAACAAGCACACAAACCTGCAAGCTATTGATTTAAACAAAGATTCTTGAAACAGGGAGTCTATAAAAGCGACGTATGCTAACCAAATTTCGCTCTCTTGATTTTCTTGCATGTTAAAAAGCATCATATTTTCATTCAGCAACGTATCTATTCGCTTAGCGGTGTCTTTAATATCATTGTATCGCTTGTTAATTTTTTCAAGACGATCATCTAAATTTAAAAGCGTATCCTACAAAAATACACATTACTTTATATCGACTTCTTCAAGTACAGGTGTAGGGAGCTATTTTTTACTGCCCAAATATTATATGAATACAAGACGGTCACATTTTTATTAAACATTATCATATGTATATTATTCTTAATATTGAATAATTAAACGATTGCAATATAAGGTTCACCTTTTTCTCTTCTTTCCTTTGGAATAATGGTTGCGTAGCCCACACCTTTAGTACTGTTTTAATTTCTTTTAAATTATCTTGTATTTTTGACATACGCTGATATAAATTTCCCACTAATTTATGAAGTTCTTCTAAATAGTTCCATAAATCTAAACAAAAACAGTTATTATTATTGAATTCATTAATACCTATTAAAAACAGTACAATGCCATAATTTTGTTTTTACGATATTGACCTTCAGAATTCCAATTGAGCTTATTTTGGGCCATTTCGATTCTTTGATCTATTGCTTTTATCTCATCTTCCACCAAATCAAATTCAACTTTCTGACTATCTTTCCTTATTTGATTATACCAATCAATAGTAATGCCTAAATTGATCCTGTATTGTCGGTAAGTTTCTTGCTTGTCAAACAATTCCAGACTTTCTTTGGGCAAAAGATTCTGCACATCGGGATTATTTTTCATATGACGAACTTCTTTCATAAGTTCTAAAAGCTAAACAAAAATAAGTTAATATCTTTTGACTTGTTCTTTGCTCATTAATAAGTTGTGAATATAATTGAATAAAATAAGCTGTGGCGACTGTTCGCCTTCAGTTTAACACGGTTGTGTAGTTAAAACGTACTTACTTTTTGACTAAAATTTAATACCAAGTCTGATCCTAGTCGTGCAAGAATCGGCTTATTTGTATTATCTTGTATTATTTTGGGAACAGTAGTTGTCCATTCGTTAAAGTATTTCTTTTTAAATTCATTGATGTTTTCAATAAGCTTCTCGTATCTTGCAAATAATTTAATAGCTTCATCCGCACCTTTTATCCTGTGTGCAAATTTGAAGTCATTAACTGATAATTACTTAGAAGATACATTATTTACAATTTCACAATAATAATATATTTAAATGTCAGAGGTTAATACTATGGACACTAAGAGCACTTGTAGACGGCCGTTTTTTGGGCACAAAAAAGCTTTTATGTTTGTGTGTTGTTTTTGTCTTCTTTCTCCATAAGCAATTTACATTTCATCTCTCCCTCTCACTGCAATACATCTCTAGAATATCTCCACATTATATAGCACGCATTTGGAATTGGGTTCCTTAACAATTAAGAAACGAAACGTATAGAGCTAAAGAAGATTTTAAGCCAAATAATCAGCTTTCGCAATTTGCCCCACCCCGCTGACTTACGGGTGCGGCAAACTGCGAAAGCAGGCTATAGGCTTGGTGATCCTTGTGGCCAGCATGGTCATGAATAAGAGGCCGCCTGCAACTGGAGGCATGTAAAGGTCGATTTCCATGTGACCGTATTTGTAGAGACGATTTGACTGCTCTGTAAAAAGTTCCTGGAAAATATGAAATGATTTATGAATTAAATAATTTTACATTAGATTAAAAACTTGTTAATGCAAAATCATACATTTTTTTAAGTAATAGTAGTACGTACTAACCTCACAAATTTGCAACTCCTGCTCTAACATAACAATTATTTCAACATATTTTGCCGTAAATTCATTTTTGATCAATGGTCGATCCAACACGGATCCTACAATATCAATTAACTGAAAATTTAATTAGTCGTTGAATTATCTTACATATTTTTAATTTTATCATAGTTTGATGTATATTACGTACCTTAAAAATAGCTTCAAGCGTGGAACAGTTATCAAACGACTCAACTAAAACTGTGGATAATTTTAGATCTAAGTCAATTATATTTTCTTGAAACTCTTTAAAATCTGTATTAAATGTTTCATCGTCAGGATCCAATACGTCGTAGGATTTTGAAGCAAACTCATGGAAGTATGCATCGAATTCAGTTGAAATGTCTCTAATTTGACCACTTAACACACGGCCCTTCATGCCACCCACTTCGATTTTCTCAAGTTTTTGGAATTCCAAAACAGTTTTAAAAAACCATTGTATCGTGTTCAATCTATCGAGAAATTTATTCATTCGTTCAAAAACTACATTCGGATGAAACGTCCAAGGTATTACTGTTCGGTCGATGAAATACTTTGGCAAATTTTCCTTGAAGTAATCAAACGTTTGTCGATACTTTTTCAGAATATCTATTGTGAGTTGGATACGTTGCCTTGCTTCATCGATGTCGCTATGAAATAGCGTACTAGGATCTAAACATTTCTTTGCCTAAAAATATTTTTATAAATAATTACTCTGCAAAAAACATGTGCTATTAGTTAATTATTAAACTGATATTAAGGTACCTGATAAATGAGTAAATTACATATTTGTTTAATGAGAACCATCAACTTTGAGGAGCTACAGTAGTATTTTGAATCTCTCCAAACCAAACAAATCACGTGAAACAACGGTCTGAATAGAGGCTGACACTCGGTAAAGTCTGTGTCTTCCAGAGCTTGGAAATGTTTCTCTAATGTTTTGAGATATAAATCGATTTCACGAGCTTCTGCTAAGGCTGAAATGAATTTCTTGTTAAATATAGCGTGAAAGAAAAAGAAAGATTGAAAACAAATTAAATAACAATTAAATTCATTGCAAAACACTAAAGTTGGAGGCAGAAATGGTATGTGGCTCATGTATACCTGAAACAATATTTTTGAACAATCGGCTAAAGCATGGGTAATACGCCGATGTAGTCTTTTCTAGTATAACCGCCATACAACGCACTCTTTCTGTACGCAGCTGATCGTAAATGTAATTTAAGTTGCTTAGTCTTGACTTCCAAAACGCAAGTTCTGCAAAAAAAAACGACATGTTTAAATATTGTGCGAACAGTCTTTAAACTTAACTTTACTTTTTCATATATATTTTTATGGAAGTAAACGTGGCAAACGAGTAAGTGTTACATCCGATATCAAGTAACTACCCAAGATAAGCTGCAGATATGTTGCCTACCTTTAATGGACAGAGGAGGGGTTAAAAAGAAAAAGGCTATTTCCTCTTCCTATTCTTCCCATCCATCATTAAATCCTCTTCTACTTCCCATACTTTCCTTTTTAGAGAAAGATTGGAAGGAAAATAGGACTGGAATTAGGCCCCGGCACCTCACTCATCAAACGAAACGCTGAATACTTCTATTCCACACCTATCTTTAGGGAGTTCGTGGTATTTCACCGGTCAAGCCGGCCTATCCGCACAAGGAATGTTGTTGATGCGGGCTCTACTTTACGCTACACTACACTATTAAAATCTAAATAGTTCTAACCAACATTAGGCAGCGGGTTTTGTCCGTTATCAAACGCTTGTGCTGAGTCTTCCATCATGACGTCATTGATCTGCTGGGCCCACTTTATTACGACACCTTCGATAGCACTCTTCAAGTATAAATCCACCTCTTTCCCTTTTAATATTTCTTTTTCAGCTTCGTGCACTAGTTCTACGCCTACAGGCATAGGAAGAACCGTTTGTCCATTTACTTTGCCCTTCACCTGCAGAATGAGTATTCAATGAGTCTTTCTGTGTGTTCCTAACATAGTCATTATTTTACCCTATATCTCGTAGTATCTAATTACATTTAAAACTAGCTGCAAACACTGGCTAGCTGGTTCGCTGGATATTTTTTTCTAATTGTTAAATTATTGATAATATATTATCGAAAAATACATTTTCAACCAAATCTATGATTTACAGCCATACAAGCATCCACATGCAACAACCATAGTGACACGAGGGAATGTAGATGCTACAATCGCCCGTAACCACAATCGCTCTGTGATGTGCCGTTTTAGCTCAAAAGTGAAATATAGGGCACAAGGAAACAAGGGATGGCCCTTTTAATACACATTCTTATGTTTTATGTATTACTTATATATTATGTATATAGATATATAGGGTATATATCTATATACTTGACAATCATTCATAACACCATTTAAGAACTAGATTTTTTTATGCGTACCTCATAAACCGTACTTTTCAGATTGTGAATTTGTTTGAGAATATCTTGCGACACAACCAGCGGCCAGCCTTCGTGATTCAAAGGGTTTGAGAGCAGCGGCACAAATACTTCGTCCACGAGCGATGCCAGCTCATCTATCAATCTAGGTGCTAAGTCGCCTGGATTAAAATAGATTGTTTTATATCTTTATTGTACACGTAATAGACCTCTAGTGCCAGACGCAGAAAGTCAAAAAATTACAAAAAAGATTGAACTATACAGAATTTGTAAAAAATATTATATTTTCAGTTACAATGCTTTCTTTTTCTCTCTCTTTTGCGTTATCTCTCTCGTGTAAATGTAGCTAAACGTAACACTTCCTTGAAGTTGCAATTTCAATTCTCATACTAGTATCGAATCGACCCTAAGTAGTGGACTAGGGGACTAGTGGTCAAACCAAACACATCCTATAATTAGTTTCTGTAGACATTTATGATAAAATGACGTTAGTTTCTTAATAAATACATTGATGATGCCCTGTAATATTAGATATTAATGTATGTTAACTTACCAAAAATGACCATATCGGCACAATTCTCTTTGGGAACTACATCAGGTTTCTTTTTAATATAATATACTGCTTTATTCTTTAGATAACAAGGAAAAGAGATGACAGGAACCAACTGCGCGGCGTGAGTCAATACTACAACCAAAAGCAAAGGAAACGGCTTATCCACAAACTCCTTTAATATACTCCTGTGCTCTTCTACGCTCACTAGCCGCATCCATTTCTCTGGCTTGAGTTTAAGCGACTTTACGGCGTAAGAGCCAATAAAATCATATCGAGGATCTTGGTTGGAAGACGACGGACCCGGCTGGTCCATCTTGGACTGAATACAAACTTATTTCAACATCTTGAGATAGAAATCTATATTGCTAGTTGTTTCTACGGCTGCCGAAGTCCTATTGAAAGCGAGGGAGAAAAGGTAAAGGCTTGGAAAATAGCAAGTCACGCAAGTCGAACGCGATGTCTTTTATGAAACGACTTCTCCTTTGTAACGAGCTATAAACTTTACGAAAATAGACTACCATTTACGGTGTGCAGAAAAACAATCAGTTCAGTCAGTCTTTTTTATTTTATGCATAGGAAATTAAAAAAAACAATATCACATATTGAAATCTAGCTTCGTCTGACATATAGTTAATATTAAATGTTTATTACACACGCGTTAACACGTGGGCACCAAATTCCGCTGTTACTTAAAACCAGAATTGTATCCGTATATGTCCTCCAGGAACTTACTACCTAACTGCGAAATAAAAAGAATCCAGCGTAAGGATCAGCGTAAAGCGTTTAACGATTACCATTTATGTTTTATAACATAATGGATTTTGATTTTTGGTTAAGCAACATAATAAAAGGTGGCAAACGAGCAAGCGGTCCACCCGACTTTAAGCGACCACAACCCATAGCCATCTGCAACAAGCTGTTGAGTACCAGTTTTATTTCCTATTTAAAATCTGACGAGCCGATCTTGATTTGTCCTTGATGTTGTGAAAGTTCAGAAGGAGTGGTGAACATGTTACATTTAAATAAATAATTTATAACTAAGCACTCATGCCCAACTCATGCCCTTAACCCAGAGGTGTAGGCAGAAATTACGGATTTGGATTAGGCGCGACCGTGGCACACCTTCCTTCGCTTCTTCTACATTTATACATCTACGCACAAATGCTCGTCGATTATGGGCACTCTTAATAGGTGGTCATTAATATTTCAATTATTATTTTATAAAAATATTGGTTAATATTCAGTGTTAACCATTCCTTTTTGGTTCCTAAAGCTTAATACAAAAATCAAGTCATATAAAAGTAAATTATATGAACGTTTTATGTGGTATCTTTGTTGACCGTACTTGTAAGCAGAAGTAAAACAGTGCCAGGCAAAAGGCGCGCCACCCTGCGACCGCGCGACGGCAAGACGACACTCGCACGACGTCGCGAATAAGGTCAACCGATGCAAAGCCCTTTGACACAATTTATAAGTGAAAGCGATTTAGTACATGAACATCAAATGTCTTAAATAAATAAACCTTAAAAAAACACTTTTAAGTTAAACGTTTTTATTTTATGTGCACTGAAAATTGTATTGTCATCTAAATTAAATGTGTGTACGAAATTTCATATCAATCTGACAACGGGAAGGTGCTTAAATTTTAATTTTTAATTTTGACCCAAATAAACAAATAAATTCCGTACAGGTCGAGCTAAATAAAACCGTTTAAAAAGGAAACATACAAAACTTCAACTGTTAACTGTGTAAGCCATCTAGAAACTTTTGACCTCCATCAGCCATCTGAAATAAAAACAGTATTGACTTTAAAGTAGAGCAATAGTAATAATCTCTTGTTATCAAAGATTAGCTAGATAAGTAACCATTTTTAATTATACGGGTATGCTTGGGTAGGGCGTAAGTAACAAACCATAAGTTTAAAGTTGATAGCATGTCATTTTATCTACTCCTCCAGTTTTTCGATTCATTAAAAAATATTTATACGCAATATCTCTTGATACTGCTTCTACACATTTTAGATTTCACAATTGCTTTAGCTATTGTCTCGCTTAAATGAAAACATTTTCTTTCACCAGTAATTACTGTCCAACTGACCACAACAGCCGCAATAGTAAACCAAGAAATACGACAAAGTATAATGACTTTTAAAATGGTGATGTTTTCAGGTAGCTTGATGACTTTTCATCAACACAGTGACAAAATTGTTTTTATTACTCTTAAAATAAAAATACTTTAGACCTTAAGAGTTACAGAGAGTTAGTTACGGCGCTTATTAAGATTTGCGATTTAGAGAAAAAATATATAATACAGGCAAGTTAGAACTGTTGCTTTTATTTCAAACAATAGTTAATACAAAAATCATAAACCCTGTCTGTGCATATGATTATCATCATTCATCACATTATCGTATAAGCTATGACACCAGTTAAAAATAGGAATCTAATGATACCTCACTCTTCAAAATCTGTCAAACCGGTTAGGCTACATATCACAATGGAACGGACACACATACATGCGCAGGAAAAACATTACCATATGGCAAGTAAGTAAGGGTAAGTCGAGTAAAATACACCTAAAAGTAGCTGGTAGCAGATCTATAGAAGAATAAGCCGAAAGACGTTAACTGCTAGACATATAATTTCACCAAGGATTGTAATGAAGATCCTTTACAGCCGTCAACCATTACATTTCCGCAACCCATCACCTCATCATCTTGTGGGAGTCCTACCTGTGTATCAGACAGTGCCATCCTGTCGCCGCCATTCTAGAACTTTTTGATCCCATCGGCCATCCGAAATAAGAATAGAATTTAGTTTAGAGTGAACGGTAGTAATTTACTCTTGTTATTAAAGGTATAATGTTAGCCTTTTTAATTAAACGCGTATGCTTGTGTCTTGGATCTCTATCATTCAAAATGTCAAATCCGATTACGTAAGTCACAAACCATAAATTTAATGTTGATAGCATGTCATTTTATTTATTCCTTCAGTTTTTCGATTCTCTAAAATAAAATATTTATACACTAATGTTTTATCATATTAGGTGTGTGATAAAAGTTCCGTTACATTTTCTGATCTATAGAAGAATCAATGCAAAGGATTTCCTTTAAGGATTATTTTGGTAAATCATTATAGGTTATCTAAACTAGCTGGAACAAATGTTGGTAAAATTTGAATTTAGTCAATTTATCCATCTACTACACATCTTTACTTCATTTATTTGAGGACAAAATGTTATAAGTTGAGTTATAAGCTTTTACTAAAAAAGGGGATTTTTCTGTTGAAGACTTCGCGCATCTCATATATAGAATCACTTTGGAGATCACAGTATTTCTTTTACATGAAACAGTTCAGATAACGCAAACTTATACAAATCAGTTGGCACTCAAATATAAGACTACTTTATAATTCTTAGCTTAGACGTCATAAAAGATTACTGCTGTATAAAAATAGCAAATATCAGAATTCCCCTCAAGATGGGGCAACATTTATTTTTATATCATAAGGGGCAGCCGAGCAGCGGATTGCCTATTATAAAATTGATCACCGATGCCCATGAACATACGCAACACCAGAGGAACAGCAGAAGCGTTGCTGACCTTTAAGGCCCTATTGGTTTGGAAATACCGCTAGCGACAGATCATTCCACAATCCGGCTTTGCAAGGCAGGAAATTATGCGAAAACCACACGGTTTTGTAATGCCAACCATCAAGATGGTGAGGATGGTAGTTAGAGCTCTGTTGCAGCGAATCAACAGCAAACAGTTTTTCCGAACACTCCCCATGGTACAAGCGGAAAAATGCAAAGAGACGCGACATCTCTTCGCAATGCCAGAAGAACCGTACGAGCCCGGTCGTTGACCATTCAAATCGCTCTCCGTTGTATGCGGTCAAGTGGAAAAAGCTGGTGTTGGGGAGCTCTTGTTAAATATTCCCACGCGCCATTAACAGTAGAGTTAAAACTATAGTTGTTTCGTCGAGTCGACCACGCTAAGAAAAGAATGTCTGTTTATTGAAATTAAATTAATTCAATTCACTACAACGAAAATCTAAAACGAATTGTTAAATACTCTTTGTATAAGATACGGTGTATCCATCCAGAAATCCATACCCCAATCTGTTATTTGATCAGGACCTAGATTATATTAGATATTAGGTCCTGATCAAATAACAGATGAGGGAATACATTTCATTGCCGGATCTTAGACCATCCATATTCAATTAATATCCTATGAGGATTGTATAATTGGAACACTGGGGTCGATTCACGCTAGCGCAAAGTCGAAGCGTCAAATCCTTTTGAAGGTTGCACGTTGCGTGTACTCATGTCCGAATGTGCACGTTTTCACGTTTTTGACAGAAAGTTTTCGAATGGCCGACGCTCCGATTCAGGTGCAGATGCATGGGTTCAGCTAGTATGAAATGGGCCCTTACATGCAAACCACACCAAGTCACCATCTTGCCGCCCAGAAATCAAACACTAAGGACATTCTAGTCTCAGGCAACCACATTTCCTTCTCTAATCAGCACTGCACAGCATAGTGCTCGTTAATGAAACTTTAATCGTATTTAATTTTGAATTACCTATTGTTTTTTTGTATTTCGTTGTCTGTATATTCCGCAGCTATTTTGTGAATTAACATACGGCCCTCCGATACTTAAAAGCATGGCAACCCCTTTTCTACACTATTGTTTAACTAATATATCTAGAAGTAAATCAATGGAAATGTATATGAATATGAATATTTTTAACAGTGGTAGAGCCCGCAACAACATCTGTTGCACGAATGGGCCGGCTCGACCAGTGAAATACCACGACCTCACAGAAAACAAGCGTGAAGTACTACTCTGCATTCGTCTGATGAGCTGCCGGAAGCCTAATTTCAGTCCTCTTCCCCTTCCCACCCGTTCGTCATAAGGATAGGATGGGAACGAGAAGAGGATTGGACGGGAGGGGGTTGGCAGGGAAAAGGAAATATCCTTATTCCTGTCTATGTCTTCCTCTGTCCATTATTGGTAGGCAACGGATATGCAACACATTTGGGTAGCGCTCACTTAACATCAGATGCTCCGCTTGCTCGTTTGCCACCTTCTACCATAAAAAAAGAATAAATACGACAGGTTTTTTTATAATACATTTATTGATAATGACAGCGATGGTTGACTGAAATTTGCTACTTGGCAAAAAATATTTCCACTAGAAGTGAACTATATTCGTATTAAATTTTAAAATCTCTTTATTCATGCTTAAGTTTACAATAATGAAGATCCAACCGTCTATAAGCTACCAAGTAGCTGCCTACACTAGGTTTCGCTATCACATAAAATTATTAAAAATAAAATACATACATTTTGTGATTCAAAGTTGTCTTCGCACATTAAAAAAATAAACGGGCAAATTATAATATCATTCTAATGTAAACACAGAAAAAATTATAATACAGGTAAGCTCATTTAAATTGAATCGACTGAAATAAATATATAAAGGTACAATATAAGGTATAAAATATAAAACAAATAATTTCATTTACCTACAAAACTAAACGTTTTAAAACAAAAGCACAGCACATGTTCAGCTTAATTTCTAAAAATAAAAATTAGGGGCTACAAGACGCTGCTTTTAAGGTCACTATTAGCCTAAAACTAGGAGCTCTAGTGCTTATTCCGCCACGAACCAGCCTTCTGAACAACAAGCTCTCACGACCGCATTACATAAAATCTAGTAAAAATCAAGAAAAAAAAACTCTTACGACCTTTAATGGTTTGAAATGGTAAAAGTCAAAGTAGCTCGCATTTTAGCAACCGCAAGAAATATATTACATTGACAGATATATCTTAAATAACTTGGGAAAAGAAAAAGAATATATCGGAGAACACATTATAAAGTGTTGTAAATTTACTATTTGTAATTATGATCGTGAGAGATTGTTGTTTCAGCATCGTGTTGCCTCACTATAACTACTGAACGAAAGCACATCGAGAGTTTCAAAGACACATTCTACGTTTACTTTTGAAAAATTTCAATACTTCAATTTTATTTAGTTATTCCTATTATGTCGATTTCACTTTGAACTTTCCTCATCGAGTCCTAGTAGGGGCCGGTTTATCATCGATATATTTTCATTCCAATATCGTTAAAATGCAAAAAATAATAATTTCAAACTCTATAAAAATCTAACTTACGATCGAAAATTATTTCTATAAAATTACTGTTCACTTTACAAATGCAAGATATTAAACAAAAATAGAGCATGGAATGTCTTAAGTACCTTAGTCAAAGCACGCGATGTCCGTGTATGTTTGTGAAGCTTGCGAAATACCAACGAACGAGTTAAATACTCGAGTGCGTACATTTTAATAATACTTTCGTGATAACGTTCAAAGTTTATGAGAAATCTCTTACAATTAAAATGTTAATATACAATATAGTGTACAATGTAGGCAAGTGGCGGCCTAAGATGAACGCGCGAGTGAAACCCTTACAAATACTAGGTAAAGAGGCGTTTTATCTATTCCCGTGTACTCATTTAATGTACTTATGTAGGATTACTTGACTAAGAGGATGGAATATACATTAGGTGAGCTAGTCTACGGCCGCGGCGAGCGGACACCTACCGCGTCGTTACCGGTTTCTCGCTATGTAGCCTGCCGCGACGAACGTCTACCGCGATATACAAATAGTTTCACCGTCTTATTGTTCGAATGTGGATGGAGATAAGTCGAGGACAAGATCGATATTTTATAAATGATGTATTAATATACATTCGAACTACAAACATTTTTTTTTTGTATATATTTTATTTTACATCTCAAAACTTCTACACAACCTAATCGATATAAATTCGGAGCGCAAGTAACAAGCGATAATTGTTTATGAATTTAAGTACGATAGAAAATATTTTTTAAACATAAATATTGAGCAGGCAGTTAAATTAGGCAGTAATATTGAGACATGAAATGGTCCGTAGGTTAGAATTACAAGATTACTCCGCGCGCGCTTGTCACTTGCGCCGGCCAACGGGTGTGGTGTCGGGGCGTCGATGGTGACCGTCGAATGTTTCGTAAGTGTATGTACTAAGTACCAAAAGTCTTTTATCAGGACGAAGATGTGAAACTGGACGATTTGTATTGTTATTATTATAAACCAAAAGAAGCTATTTAGGGACGGGCGTCGCTTTAAAAAATACACTATACTTTAAGTCAATTTATCGTCTTTAGTCCCGTGGCAAGAAACTATCACATCGGATAGGCAAAAGTTTACTATAAACATAGAAAGCTGAGCAATTTGAAAATTAAGTATGGACAAAATACATAAGTACAGTATAATTTGAAACGATAAAACAAATTTAACATAATTTCTTTAAAATGAGCAAGATTGGACTGGAAAGGGTATATTAGCGTTAATACATTTTTAACACATTACATACAAACTAAATGTTTGTATGGAAAAATCTGAAATTCTTTATTCATTAGTATAAAAGACTTATTCGGCATCTTTATTAATGCAAACGTGAGATCAGAGTACAATGACTGAAAATATCAGCTGTCTTTACAACCACAGTCTAAATATACAAATGAACAAAGATCCGGCATAACAAGTTTCACTGCTGTCGTTTTGAATTATAAAAATTAATCTGTTGCATTACAGTAGTAAAATACAACAAGCGTAGTACTATTGATAAAATAATTTATCGTAACGTCTAAACCACAAACGATACAGTAAAAAAACTCTACAATACAATCCATCAATTTTATCACCGATCACAAACGATTCATTGGCTCTAAAAAATATTAATAATACACGCACAAAGATTCACATATTTACATCGAAATCAAAATAATAAAAATTAAATCACATGTTTTAATTATTTAAAAAAAAATGTCAATTCTATATACACAATTACTTCTCTAACGGTCAATGAATAAAATTATTATAAAACAATTAAAATAACAACTAATGCAACACTAAACACTATTCGTGCACAAAAACATCAGACTCGAATCCGATTACGTCAGTGCACCATGATGAATATGCCATGCTTTTGTCGTATGCTGTAGAAACACGGACGCACGCAGTTGACGAAGGTGACGGGGCATCGAATTCCGAGTCTAATGTTATTGTGGACGCGTAGTAATGAAGTATAGTGTGTCGAGATATGCGATGAAACGGCCCACCGTCGTATGCCTGTTGAAGGCACTCAACAAACACGAGAGGGTCCGTTTCCTTAAACAAAACTAATTCGATAAATGGACAAAAATAAAATAATTAACAAATTAAGGCATACCGATATTACTTTGCCCACTCAATAGTAAATACGTCTTTCTGTCCATCGTAGCATAAGATTTTATAAAACAAAGAAATGAACGTTACAAAATTTAAATACGTTTTAGTATACATTCCACTATTAGCAGTTTTATCACTTAACCTTTAACGATTTCGTTCCTATAAAAAATTAAGTCGATCGATTTAAGTAAATACTGATTAAGTTATCACAAATGATAGCCATAAATCAAATACACTTAACGTATGCCACGTTTTATAACTCATTTAACAATTCTTTAGTGACGTTCTTTGTCTGTATAAAATCTTCTGCCAAAATCGAACGGGGGGTATATTTAAAGCACCATAACGCGTTAAGTTTGTGTGCAAATAAAGGGGCTTTGGAGGGATATGGAGTTGGTGAAGCTGTGTCCGACTTCTCGTTGTTTATTTACTCCTCGTCTTGGTGCCGACGACATTTATGCTCTCGCCGCGACTCCGCGACCGGTGCAGGTTGTGGAGACCGTCAGCTGCAAAACAACATGGCCTCATTATTATTTTTTCAAAGGTTCTCATTCTATAGACAATCAAATCGGACAAAAGCTGATCTTGTTTTAAATAAAATTAATTGCATTGTATTTTAGATTTATATTTTAGATTTTTATAAATTGGTTATTACGATTTATCTCGGCTACCCATGATTTATCAATCAACATCTAATGTAACGTATATATTCTATATCCTGATCAAACAATAGATGAGGGTATTTCTTTAACCGTATCTTAGAAGTTTTAAAAATAATTATCTGTGATTACTGTCTACTTTGATAATCGTATTTTCGTAAATGAACATAAAATCAGTGGCTGTGATATTTGATCTTGGTGTGTACTGACCCTTGTTGTTGGCGCGGCGCAGCTCGGCGTCGCGGAAGGCGCGCGCGCTGCGACCGCGGCGGTCATGCGCCAGCTTGTCGGGCCGCACGAAGATACCGTGCCGCGGCCGACACGAGAAATACCGCGTACCGCCCACAGACCCGTCGTTTTTACCTGCCATTTTCAATGATAAAAAATAGTGTTTATAATTTAGGAAAATGAAGCTTATCTTTGATGAAAAATCTCCGCCAATAGTTCAACAATTGGATGCTTATATATGTATGTTACATGTCGAGGGACAGAATCACGGATTAGGGTGTAGTGCTACGTACATGTTTCAGTACCTCCTACGTAAAAGACCTTAACATCAGTAAGTACTTCAAGTCGCTACCGCTAAGCTTTAAAGGTATTTAAAGTAGTGTGTTGGTACCAATGGGTGCATCGAGCTCGACTCCAACCCACAGGCCGTGCGCGAAGTGTGTGGGCCCCACGTACGCCACCACGCCCGTCCCCGCGCTCAACCGCAGCTGCACGCTCTCGCCCAGCGACAGCCATTCCGGCGCCACGTACGTCTTGCCGCTCTCCGATGACTCTTCTGCAAGACAAAATATTTTATACAGTGATCCGTCGCGGATTCGTTTCGTAAAAATTTCATCGAAATCGGTCCTGCCGTTTAAATTCTATAGGTAAGATACGTATATACACATATGATATGAAAAAATGACCTGAAGTTGTGCAATCATCATAATTTTGTACAATTCATACTACAAACACTCTTACCCTAACTGGCACGACACAATGTTAATTTTACCCGTCGGGCATTCTTACTCCCGAAGCCATGCAAAGTTCGCCTCCTCACAAAGTTACAGTAAATACAAAAACGTACCATCGCCGATGCGTTCAGTGGAGGAG
>JWHW01024526.1:141448-211087 GCA_000931545.1 Papilio glaucus | reverse complement strand
CACGCTCTGCCGCAGCCGGTCCAGAGTCAGGATGCTCTCCACCGCGCTCACGCCGCGCGTGTACTTCTCTGCAGCACAAAAATATAATTTAATAATGTTTTCATTCTGTACATATAATAAAACGTCTTCGAAAGTGTAATACACAATTCTAAAGTTTTTTGTAGACCTATTAAGCGATTTTAATCGAGTTTTTAAATTAATGACAAATTATTGCTATTGAAATGTACGGTTTAATCCATAAAATAATCTTTAAACTAAGGACTCATACATACTCTCAACATAGCAACAATGATAAATTAGAATTAGCAAATCCAGAACAAAATATGGACAGAAAAGTGTGACATCTCAGGGAGTGCAGTTATTTAGTTTGCCTCGGCATATACGGGACATTAATTCTATGTTATAATTTAAAAAAAAAACACCTTTTAGATTTCCCTTAAGTTAATTATGAAAATAAACATCTTTGCCTACAAACTGGTACATAAACCAAGATTCAAAGATGCAGACCTGCTACGTCCGTTCGTTCCACCTGTCATTATAATATAGATATAGTACCGATGTATGTCTCGCCGTCTGCGGCGCTGGCCTCCTCGCCGGTGGCGGCGATCTGTGCCAGGCTCTCGCGCTCCTCCAGCTCCTCCGACGCCTTGGGGATGTTGGACACCACCTCGTACGTCACGCCCGTCTGAGTCAGCTGGTCCGTCCTGAAAATGTTACAACACTTTCAAATAAAAAGTAAAATATGAAGCAATACTTTACAACCTAATCTAAGGATACTGTTGTTTGGTCATGAAGAATAATTTTTAGAACGAAGTATTGTTAATGAGACGAGAGAGAAAGATTTTTTAGATGAACTCTCTGAAATATATTTATAAGGTCTTATTACCTTGATAAGCTTACAGATTTCCTTACCACATCAAACAGCGGTAGCTTTACGAAGGCACGGGGAAAGCCTGAGACAAGCCAAAACCGGTAATGGTCTCTAAACTCTACCGCCTGACCACTATCCCAGACCAGACCAGGTTTCAAGTTAGAGTAAAAGGACTTACCTCACGATTTTCTTCCGTATCCTGTCGGTTAGGCTCTGGCGTTTGTAAATATTCAGCGCGAGTCGTTTCCTAAGCACCAGGTCCATGGGGGCGGGGTGCGAGAGCCGCACTGTTGTCTTGAGTATCAGGTACACGCGTTCGTTTGCTACAACGTATCAGTTTTTAATGTTAATAAGTTTGAAATAGCTTCGACAATAAGATATTTAATCGGGCTTTAGCCGACGACCAATTATTTATATTTACAATATAAATGTTATGATGTTATACTCACGTTCGGTTATCCTGTTAAGGTACTGGGAGTCGTGTATGGAGGAGTCCCAGGAGGCGACGGCGGCCACGTCCTTGTCGTGGTGGTGCAGCAGGTGCAGCTCGTAGAAGCGGTGGCCGTGCTCCTTGGGCAGGATCGAGTTCAGCCCCGCCACCGTCACCTCCTCGCCCGACGGGTGCGTGCTCAGGTCATCCGCTAACAAAAACAGTTTTCTGTTTAGTACCCATACTTAGATATACCACTTGCTAACCCTTAATAACATTTGCGCCAAAGGATTAACTAAACCACGGATACTTCATTTAGAACAGCATGATGAGCGTCAACCTTCGTAAGGAGATGACATCCAAATAATAAGGACCCGAAAAAGTAGCAATGAATAACGTAAGCTGTAAACATTCCCATAATATTATTATAGATTAATGTGATAAAATTTATTTAAAAGTTATAAATACCGTTCAAGTCCAAAAACAGAACAGGTATGTGTTGCTCCATGCCAGGCGGTGGGTTCCAAGCGGCCGGAGCTCCGGGTATCGGGCTACCGGGACTAGGCACCAATACCTAAAACACAATAATGTTCCTTAATAAATTTACTGAACAGATTCATACATGCAAACGTGATAGATAGAATTTTAAAACCATCAAGGAAATATAAGACATAAAAAATGTTGACTATTTTTGTAAGTGAATAAACTGACTATATTTTTATCTACTTTAAAAAATTCAAGATAAATAAGACGACAACCAACTTATTCTGTAATCTGCAAGCATTGAAGAAAACTTTATTTGAATAACTTAAAAGCTGACGGCTATAAAACGACGTTGTAAAGATATTCTAAGAACACTTACTGCGTTTCTTTCTTCCGTGAGTGACACCCATTGCTCCACAAGCGATTGTTCTCTCTCCATGTCGCGTTCGCTCTTCATTGACGGAGACATATTCACCAATTTCTAAATATAAAATGGAGAAATATAAAACATGCCAGAAATAATTTGTGTCAATTTTAATGTGGTAAATCTATTCTACTTATACGAGCTAGAAATGCCTCCGTGTTACAATGCTAAGAATTACGACTGAAAAACATTTTGAAAATGTACTGTATATGATATACTCTCGGGCAATACTCTCTAACGACAAAAAGGTGGAAACTAGGTGGACTCCCAAAAGATGGGCTAATGATCTATCAAACGATCTTTATAGCGATTCTTTGAGGAGGCCTACGTCCTTCAGTGGACGCCATTCGCCTTCCACAAATGATCACTGTTCTGCCATTGTCAAATGTACCTGCAGCTGGGCATGCAAGTGCTGCCGACGCCGCGCGAGCGCCTCGCTCCACCGCTCCCGCAGCACCGCCAGATCCTCCTCCTGGTAAGAGTCCAGCGGCTTTTGAAGGCGCGATCTGTAAACCGATTATTAATTTGAAGAAGAAACATCCAGTTGTGGTACAATGCTTTAGAAAACGTGATCTCTCCTTGATCTTGCAACGACTATACCTATCACAGTATACCGTCTTTGTCAACAAAGAAAGGCAACGAAGTAGCATAGTAATAGTAGTAGAATATGTATTTTCAAATAAAACATTTTACTCCACTGGAGACAGAGATGACTATGCTAATTGCTTTCCTTCCGATATACAAAATACTTCATACCTATTGAAAATCTCGAATCGATGTATCGTAATAATTGGATAAACGTTTTCTGATTAGTAATTTTCTATCCCTTATCGCCACATGTGCTAATTACCTAACGGTAACGGAGCCGAGCTCGACGCTGACGATGTGCTGGCAGATGATGGGCAGCGTGCCGGAGTTGTGCGCGGGCCGCACGCGCACCGCAACGCGCCGCTGCTGGCCCTGCCGCAGCTGGTACACGCCGCCCGTCACCATGTCGCTGCGCTGCGTCACCTGGCACCCACACAAGACACATGTGAATTCATTTTAACTGAAAAATATTTTTACGTTTTAACGTTTATCTACATGTTGCTTGAAAGTATGTTGTGTACCTCTACTGGCGCGTACTCTCCGTTGTCGTTGAGCTCGTGTATCTCGACCCAGAGCTGTATCTTGCGCGTCAGCTCGGCCCAGCGGTCGGCGAGCGAGCGCGCCTTGGCCAGCTGTCGCTGCTCCACCTCCCAGCTGCCGCGCGCCCGGCTGAACCCCGCAGACCGGTGGCCCCACACCTCGATAGACAGCGCGCCCTCTACACACAAATATTTATCATTGGATATTTTTGTGTTTCACAAATTACAATAACTATAATTTCTACATGACTTACCGGCGCAATGTTCCACAAACTCCTCAGTGAGCGGTAGCTTGAAGTCTCGCTTGTGATCGAAGCGCACGGGTAGGTGGCTGGCATGGGCGTGGCCTGCACGAGGGGTGTGTCCTGCGCGGGGCGAGGCAGGCGGGGCGTCAGGTACCAGTGGCGCCACCACCACCGGCTCGCCGCCGCCCCACACCGAGTACTGGCAGAACACGAAGTGCGACAGCGACGGCGGCAAGCCTGTGGCTTGCTTTATGCACACGCGTATCGTCACCTGCTCACAAGAGATACTAATCATCCAATCTAGTTTATTAAAACTAATTTATTAGAAATAGCGAGTAAATTAATAAACCTTATCGTTATATATAAAATGTTCTAGAGCTGTCAATGCGCATAGCATTGACAGCATAGAACATTTTACACGCTATAGATGCGAGTGTACAGTTGTGTACTAACCTGTTGTGATGCGGGATCGACAGGTTCGTCGTCGTCGCGCATGTCCCCGGAGCTATCGGATGCCGCCTCGCAGATCCTATCTTGCGGGAATTGACCGGCGACTCTGCTTATTTCCACCTTTATATTAACACACATACAACTGTTATATACACATAACACACATACAACTGTATAACGACACTTCAATCGGCAATCGAGCAAGTGTCTCACTTGATGTTAAGTGACCGATGCGTTGTTCTAGTTTTAATTGACAGGAGGATAAACACAATTAAGGATATTTCCTTTTGCTATCCCCTCCCGTCTTCCTTTTCTTTATGAGAAAAGAATAGGACGGGGTTAAAGGGCTATAATTCAGCCTCTCGCACCTCACTCGTCAGACGACACGCAAAATACTTCAACTTCAAGCCTATCTTCTGTGAGGTCGTTGCACCGGCCGAGACGGCCTATTCGTGTAACAAATGTTTTTATTGCGGGCTCTACGACTGTTAAAATTCTAACTGTAACAGTAGTTACGAACTTCATTCGACGCAGTTTTGGTATACTATTCTGGATACATGCACATGCATTACGATTTAGATTGTAGTGTCAGTATCTTAATTCGTTTGTATTCTTAGGTATGTAATAAAGTCTTAAATTTCAAAAACTACTATTACCGCGGGTTACACATATTTAGTTTAAATTTAAATTTAAATAACACAATATTTGCATACATCACGGCGCTTGCAATAGACTTTGCATCTTTAAAATTTTCCCTTAACTTTGTTTCACGTATTACTTTTATAGATATTTTTAGTTTAGTGTTACCTGCAACCGTCCCGCCACCTCTCCCTGCTGGCTGATGATGGGCGTGTGGTAGTCGAGAGTCACGTCGTGAAACAACGCCTCTAGGAACACGTTCGCGACTCCGATCAGGTTGTGGTTCTCTTGAGACTCGTAGAACGGATCCAAAGCTTTGTCACTTGTTTCCTGATAATTCAATATTTAGTTTTGATTTTTTAACTGTCTTTTGGTTTATGTTTATTAAAAAAATACATTTAAAATGTTATAAAGTAAATTTTAATTATACTATGAAATCATACATAACTGCCGCATGAAGTCACCATGTACCATAATATTTTTTTTTAATTTAATTTCATTATTTCTTATTTCTTTTATACATATTTTATTCATATATTCAATAATTTTACTGAGTATTTAATATTAAATGCGGAGAACTTAGTTGTTTAAGATAATATTAGACTACAGTAATCACTACATGTAAATCATTCATAGTAATGCTGTTAATTATAACGATATAATTTATGAAACTTGCGACAAGTTCCACCAAGACTTATCAAGCAGTTAAACAATTTACAACTTACATTTACTTTTTTGGTTAGAGAGATATTTGAATGAATATAAAAAAAAACACCAAGAGGTGTGCATTATAAAATTGGAGTGTGATTGGAAGCATTCCTAAAACAAAACATTACTAAGATACATGCAATGCAAAAAATTTAACAATTTAAAATAATTCGAATTACAAAAAATAGATTCTTAGTAAGAAGTAACTTCACATAGATGCAAGTCGCTAACCTCATTGCCAGATTTAGTCTCATATATATAGACTAATTTTGCGAATGAAATTTACAAATATTGATACGATTTGTTTTCAGTTTTTATACTTTCATTTAATTCGACCACCATTTGTAACTAAAGAATTTGTAAATTAAACAACTCAAAACAAAAAACACCACTAGTAAAAAGTAATAAACGTCCATATTAGAACATCTACGAGATTTTTTAAAAAGATGAGTAAATGAAAAATATAGAAACAACAATGCAAAGGTCGTTAAAAACTCAAAAATGATTTATTTGTACAATTCACGCACCGTTGGCGAATCCGCATCTAAGTGCACTGGATCCTGAAAGTTTTATAATATTGTATACATACATTTAAAATCTTTAATTAGGATTAAGAATTAGATAACTTGCCTACATAAGGTGATGTTATAAATTTCGATCAAGATATTGGACAAGAGGTTTTATTTCTTTGGGATTTAACAATATAGTATTACCGGTTTCCGTGGAAGCGGTTCACGTGATGTAAGCACCATAGACATCCATTCACAACAATGACTTGCAGGTGTGTTAGGATCACAGGAGAGGAGAGAGGGTACCTCGTCCGGTTGCTGCTCGCCCCGCTGCTGCCGGCGGCGCCAGTCGTCGTACATGTCGCGCATGTCCACCAGCTTGTTGTCCAGCTTCTCCATGGACCACACCTGGCCGCCGCGCGTGCCGCGCCGCACCATTATCGCCGGCTCAGACACGAACGCGCCGCGCTGTAATACAAACATAGACACATTTATATAGAGCTAATGGTTTCTCAGCTAATTTAATTGCATATGAATAATAATTATATAATTTTTTTTTAAATGCAACCCTAATGCCCGGTTTCTGAAAGGTTTGTCAAATTTTTATTGAGCTAATTCTCCAGTCAAATCTATTTCAGTTTCTAAAACAAAAGAAAAAAAGTTGATGATTATTATTCTAGCAACTCAAATGACATTTGATCGGACATTTGACAGCTAACTAGTAAGTCGTTGGCGTACCTTGCGGTTGGGCGAGAGGTTCTGCGGCGGTATCTGCAGCGTGACCCCGAAGCGCGTGTTGCGGCGCATCTCCTCGGCGAGGAAGTTGGCCTCCTGCACGAGCGCGTTGGCGCGCAGGATGTCGGCCTTCAGGCGTCCCAGCGAGCGCCGGAACGTGTCGTCGCGCTCCGCCGCCCAGCGCTCCACGCGCGCCGCCGTCGTCGGCGTGCACGCGCTCATTTTACCTATAGTAAACGTTGAAATTCATACAAAACTCATCCCACACAGACACGAAGAAATAAGTCAATTTTATTTCGAACTTTCTTCCTATGGTTATAATATTTTCTTGAGATATTAATTACTTTTTTCATTTCATTACTCCCGTTTTATCTCCGCCTCAATTTTGCGTGTGACATCTATAAAGCGGGTTTCGGAATTTCCTTTTGGCCGTTGATGTAATATTTCATTTTAAGCAAGGCATGTTAAAGTTATCATCTAGTAAGAATTGTATCACTATCAATTACTAACCAAGTTTCAACGGGTCGTAAGAATAGGGCGGGTAGGGCGTAGTCGGCGACAAGATGTTCCTGAGCTGCTGGAACTGGCGCTCGTACTCCTGTCTTTGTTTCTCTAGAGCCACTGTCACAATAAGCATATACAAATTGATATACATTCGATGTTGTTTTATTAATTGAAAATGTTAGATTGCATTAACTATCTATGTGTGTGTGTCAATTTTTACTAAGAATTTATTTGTGGTGACTTGTTTACCAAATAAATTTGTATTTCTGTAACGATTGTAAAGAAAAAAGTTAAAGTACAAGCATTATAAAAGGTCAATTATCGTAGCATATTGTCCCGGTATTGTTAATTGCGTCGCATTTAAAAGCTATAGAGAATTGGCTCAAGTGGATTGCATTAATTTACCCATTAGAGTGTGTTGTATGTTATGAATTTTTATATTTCTTGATAGTTCAACTTGCTGCCCTAAATCACAGTATTATTATTATTATATGTACTAGTTAAATAGCCTGAAAAAAATAATCCACTACTTACTTCTCAAAAATTGTTTATTTTGTAATGTTGATTTATACCCTTCTCCAGGTCTTTCATGATAGTGAAATTAGACCGATGTTAGACCTCCATAACATAATGTTCATGGTATATGGATACGGGTCTGAGGGAATATGGATATGTATATCGATGGCGGGCTATATACCTTGCTTGTCCTCCTCGTGCTGCCGTTCGAGGCGCGAGATGGCGGTCTGTATGGGGTCGTTGCTGAGTTCGTTGAGCATGATCTCGTCACGCGCGAAGTTGTAGTCTATCGGCTGCGCGGGCGTCTGAGGCTCCGATGCCGCCGCCGCTGAAACAAACAAAAATTAATTCCTTGAAATTAAAAGAACGTGTGACAAGATATACAGAAGATCCTTAGTGATGAATGAGCTCAGTATTGTTTCGTCTGAAATTAAAAAAATATAGGGAAGCTAAGTTACGACTTCATTAGAAGCTTTAAATAAAAAGATGGGCCTGGTTGATATATATTGTCAATAGTGTATGCTGACCTGTGCCTTTAGGGCAGTTGACCCTAAAGAAATGGTGGTTGCCCCAAAGGATGCGGTCGGCGTGTCCCAGTCGTGCGGGCGTAGCGACGGGTGCGCCGTTGAGGAAACAACGCGCGCCCGCCCGCGGCAGCATTAGCAGCCCTCCGCCCTCCAGCACCAGCTCGCAGTGCTGCGGCTGGATGCCCAGACCCGACAGTTGGATGTCCGCTGATCTGTCCGCACCCACTAGCGTACGATCCTGAAAAACAATAAATTATTTAATGTAATCAACTGAAATACAAACTACATTTTCTTTATAAGATTTTTAAATAATAAAGTCGTATTTTGCAGTGAAATATGCTAGCAGTATTCGAGACGACATCAGATTAAACTGATATTCCATATTATAAATATTGCGGCTTTTAAAAATCGCCATTGTCATCGCCGAATGCACGTACTCTGTTACTATGGCGTCCACTTACTTTCAAGTAATAGACGAGCAGTTCGTTGAGGGAGGGGTCGGCGTTGAGATTGACCAGGTAGTACTTGTTCTTCTCCACCTTGATGCCACTCGCCTGCACGCTGATGCCCATCTTCTCCAGCGCGTGCTGTCTCTCGCTTTGTATTCGACCTGAACCAAAATTATTCATAAATTGTAATAGTACTAGGGTTGTCCGATAAATCGGTTCCGTGCCGAAGCTAAACTTGTTGTCGATAGGCTCACCCCTTGTCACAATTTATGACATTATTACCTACATCTTTGTTATCTTTATTTTTTTAGACACAAATTCCATATATTTGCTTTTTTGTGACTGTTTAAGAGTAACTAAGCTCCCTCAACGCCCACGGCTCGGGCCGTTCCTGTGTTCATATTAGTGGATTGACTTAAATTTGCATTTTATTAAAATAAAAAGAACAAATTATTTTTGTATAAGGAACTAACCTGTTTCGACGAGTTTCTCCTCCCAGGTACGCGACATTTCCTTCATCAGGTGCTCGCTTTGAGCCAACTGTTCGTGTACATCTTCACCCACAGGAGAACCCTATAAACATTTAATAAAAAAAATTGTAGCAACCTTATTTAATTTAAGCATTTTTTCCATAAAATTATGAATCCAGGTAACATTTTAATGATTAATGTAACAATGTTTCTATTTAATGTTATTTACAACCCTAGAAGGGTATTACTTATTTATTTAATTATTTTGTATTTTATTATTTCTGAAATTGAATTCAGTTACTAGACTGTGACAAGATGACTAAGTGGGGCGATGAGAGTTAGTTATTGAGTGATCATTTGATCGATTAAGTGTTTATAGTATGCTTATACCGTGGCGTGTTTGAGCATCTCCTTGAGCGCCTCGACCTCCTGACGCAGCTCGCGGATGATGCGCGCGTTGGGGTCCTCGTTGACGACGGCGTGGTTGACGATGCGTTTGGCGCGGTCCGCGTAGCGCAGCGTCGACAGTGTTTCCTCGTAGTTATCCGCCGCGGGGGACACCGTCGCCACCTGGTGGATAAAATAACATAACTTTAGCTCCAACCAATGTACACATCGGTGATTTAACGACATACCATTAGTATCTATGGAGGATTTTTTGCAATATAACATACCATGAAAAATTTTAAAATGGGTAAACGACGTTTTTATAAACACAATTATAGGAGGAAAATAGAAGGGTAAAGGAAGGAAGGAAGACCAAGGAGATCATTTATTCAACATATAAAACTGAAACCAGACGTCGTATCGAATCGGGAAGGCAAGAGGAATGCACAATGCAGGGCGAATTGGAGATTGCTCCACCGACAAAAGCAGAACTGGTCTTTAATTGATGATAATGGATATACCATGACAGTCTTGCTGTTGCCGCCGAGGTTGTCCTTGAGCAGCCAGGTGAGTACCGAGTCCCGGTAGGGCACGAACTTGTCTTTGTTGGGCTTGCCCGACGACTGGTCCGCCAGCTTTGATATCACGAGACCGAGCGTTGTTAGTGATCTGCAAAATCAGAAATTATATTTATCTTAGGTCTACGTCATATGTTCATTGAAAAATAAAATGTATTGGTTTAATAGACTATAAGGAAAAAAGTATCAAAAGTTGTATAAAATTTGTTATGGGCGCTTGAATGATGTGATTTACAATAACGGTATAAGCATTCACGTTTAAAGGATTTCTTAATAAAATTAATTTATATAACTTAATAAACTTTTTTCGGTGACGCACTGATTTCTTTTTGATTCCTGTCACATTTGAGTCCTAATGTCCTAAATGATAAATGGTAAAAAAACTGATTACAGCTTACGGTTAAACGCAACATTGCGTAAGTCACATAATTTGTAAAGGCTTACTAAATGATGAAAAGACATAAGGGAATCCGTAATAAAGCTTTTCACCTCAAGGAAAGTGCTTTGGTGAGGCAAAACTTTCGTCACTTCAGCGCTTTCCTGATTTAATGACCCAAGTTTGAATTGCGCAGAGATTAAAGTCTACCTCCCTGCAGCAATTAACATAACTACGAATTTAAAACTTTCGCTCCGATGTTATCAGTTACGCGCTTGCTTCAATAACTACCGTCCGCACGAAAATAACTTATTGAACTCATTTTTTCCTTCTCGTTAGCTTCATCGCGATATGTATTTTAGTGCCAACCAGTAGTATATACCTTCCACTATACATATATACCTTCAACCAGTAGTATATATATTCCACTATACAGAATAACATCACCAGCCAGTACAATTCCAAAGCTAACACTCCTACCTACTGCTTTATATTCTAGGGCTGACGAAAATAACCGCGATGAACAGGGTTCTATGTTCCAAAATGACATATATGAAGAATGAACTACATCAGACTTATTAAGTTTCAATTTGGGCCACGTTGAAGAAAGTCTGTAATTACCCTAACTATATTGAAAATGATATGAAATGGAACAGGATACTTACTTATTAATGTTAGATCCCTCTTTTAGTCTATCGCCGACGGCACCAGTCTTCACCGCTCGTTCGGAGCCGGCCAGGTCGACGAGCGAGAGCCGCGCCGCCTTCTCGCCCGACACGCCCGTGGCGACGTCGGTCAGCGTCTGCGTCAGCACCACGCTGAACACTGCATGAGAGCGCGACGACTCGCTGTTCATGTTGGTGGCCGCCACCGTCCGAGACTTGTTGCCTTCCGTCATCAGGTTATCTATATCCTGTTGGCAAAGATATTCCTTTAAAAACTGCAGGGTTAAAGTACGTCACACCTGTGTTTTGTGAGGTTATCAACAGCTGCTGCGGTGGGTTTACCCTTGTTTTAGTCACAGCTTTAGCTCTAACTAATGGAATCCAAAAAAGATTGATATTAGCTAAAGCTTTACAATGAGGCTTATATTCATGATGATGTCTCAGTTTTCAGTATATTAAGTTCTTGAAACACATCCTATGATTGGAATAAAACAAGATCCCTAACCACTTCCATCGATTCTTTGTAACTAAACAATTGTATCGCAATAATGAATGAAAAATTCAAAACCAATTTCGTTGCTAGGAACTTTAAATCTATTTTCTTTTCTTTGTATTAAACGATATATTCGAGCTGGAAATTTAACAAGTTTCTGGATTATCCAACGTGTCGAAGCGATTTCAAACTACTCCGCTTGAGTGGAAACTGTGATATTGTTAGAGGCTTCCGACTTAATTAGAAACAATGTATCGTACAACAGCTTAGAATTAAGAGAATGGTATTCATTTATATTTAATGTTGAAGTGGCCACGTAAATGTATGAAAGTTTATGCGCGATATGTTAATGTCCGAACACTGCATACTCGCCAAAGTCTTTTTATTTCAATCGAATGGTAGTACTTGTTTTTAGAAGTGGTAGTGGAATGGGCCAGCTCGACCGATGAGATACCACGACCTTACAGAAAACTAGCGTGAAGTAGAAGAACTCTGCCTTTCGCCTGATGAGTGAGGTGCCGGAGGCTTAATTACAGCCTCTTCCCTTTCCCACCCTTTCCTCATAAGGATAGGATAGGAACGGGAAGAGGATTGGACGGGGAGAAGGGGCGTGGAAAAGGAAATATCCTTTTTCCTGTCTATCCACTCCTCTGTCCATTAATGGTAGGCAACGCATCCGCAACACATTTGCTTGTTGCGGATGTCTATGGGTAGCGCTCACAGAACATCAGGTGACCCGCTTGCTCGTTTGCCACCTTATACCATAAAAAAAAGGTGCGTATGATCAAGCCAATAACGCCGATTAGAAACTTTTAGAGACTACCATTAGAGTAGAGTCTCTAAAAGCCTCTAATGATAAAGACAAAATACAAAAATTAGCTACTTGTATCTGGACATAATTATACAGATCATCTATACATAACATATATTATTATACATTTAAACCACAGAGGATATCGATTGTCGATTGTTCGACGTCACGTTCATTAGACGTGGATATGATGAATAGTGTTTATATGTAAGGACGTATTGTTAAGAGTTTGTATTATCTCGATATTAAATTGAACGTAGACAAGGGTCAGCTTCGACGTGCGTGCAGGTGAAGTAGCGAGAATTAATTTAGTAGACACAAGACAATAAGCCCCATTATTAAACATTAACTAGCATAATCAATAATACTGGTATATGCGAAGTTTCTCAGACACCATCCCATGTGACAAGCTTAAACTTAGCTAGAATAGTTAACTTAGTTGGAATTTTTAATTCGTAAGTAATTTTTACAAAAAAAACTAATTTAAAAAGAATGATATTTTCAGTTTAGTAATAGGTATAAACCTTCTTCTATTCTAGGAATAATATTACACAATTTCACTGTATATCCAATAAATGAATTAATAACAGCACAGACAAATTTGAATTCAAAGCCGAGGCATGGAAATCGAGAAGTGCACATACAAACGTCAAGGAGATGGGTTTAGCGATAATTGAAGAAGTCAATCAATGGTTGCCGAAAAAATAAAAGTAGGAATACAGCCTCGAAACCAACTTGTAACGGAATTGGACACTTTTTTTATTTATTTGAAAGATCTGTATCTAATCTAAGCATTTTACGTTTTCTGTCACTCTGATGTCTCTCTGAACGAAAAGCAATATATTTCTGTCACATTTGATTCAATGCTGTGACATAAGAAATATAGAATCGTCGTTTCATGTGAAAACAGTAATAAACAGCGCAACAGTCGAGAGAAGAAGCGAAAAATAAACGCGAACTAATACTAGTTAATAATTAGAAATAACAGAGCGTTATGTCACGTCACGAGCAGAAGATGGATCCGAAGTAAATTGAATGTAATTCGTTTCGCAAATGGAAAATTCATATTAGTTCTTTGAGTTGTTTGCAGAAGTAATAACATGAGACAGATTGTTTTATTTGTTGATACTCTGGCCTTGCCTTGGGACGTCAGTTCCCTCTGGTTTTTTACCGTACATATATACCACGAGAAGTGTTCCGAAATACTGTTAGGAACGATTCCTGTCGTCGAGTTTCGTCATCGGACGACATTCCTTAGGCCCAGTAGTTTGGGTTGTGCGTTGATATACGACTCAGACATATATACGTGCCACATACATAAGTATATAATATACTTAACATAACTAAAGTTGTATATCTCTTATCATATACCAAAAAACGACCGCAAAAACAAACGCTTATAATTTCTGTAGCATCATAATATAGCCTGGATTAGGGACTCGGTAAAGTAACAAAACCTAAAAAGAATTCAAACAGTCGTTTATTACTTTCAAGCTCCGTAACACAAACTGAAACGCCGCAGGGACAACGGGTCGGCGAACAAATTTGGTTACAGGTCCGAGAGCGAAAAGTTGCCGACACAACTCTGGAACGGAATTAAATCACGTTGCTTCGACTGCGCACTACGCCCCAACTGGCTTTAGCGCCGCTTCGCTGGTTGATGTTGACACTCTGCGTAATCAAACTTCACTAAACTAACAGAATCGCTATTTGCAAAGCTCCAATCAGGACTAGCTTGCTTTCAAGATCTGTTCCCTAACACAATCAAACTATCGTTTAGACCTCAGCTACTACCGCTATAATAAGAAACAACTGTAAAACTCTTATATAAAAACGATTAAAGGAACCACCTTATTTGTTGGCGATGAACCATCACTGTCCACCATCTCACGACAACACACTTAACGAAAATAATTGAGATTTTGTACGGAAAAACGCAACGAGCCCAACATACCAGATAAGATTTGGCTATCGTAGCTTTTTTGAAGTATATTTCTAATTGTATTATAACAGCGGTAGAGTCCGCAGCAACAACATCTGCTGCACGATTGGGTCAGCTCGACCAGTGAAATACCACGACCTCACAGAAGACAGGCGTGAAATGGAAGTATTCTGCGTTTGTCCCGATGATTGAAGTAAACGCATCTGCAACTCAATTATTGCTTGTTGCTGATGTCTATGGGTAACGATCACACAACATTAGGTCAACCAATTGCTCGTTTGCTACCTTCGTCCATAAAAAAATGTGTCAAGTGTTATTCCAGAGGAGGGTTGGCGTCAGGCGGGCGGCCGTTAAAACTAAAGCCGACTTTCGGCTTTAACCTCACATAAGCGGGGAAACGGCAGGGAGATGATTTCTAACGTTTGTTTCAATAAAGTTTCTTAAATTCCCAAACTGCGTATTTTATTCACTTATGCCGATACGGTCTAGGACTGATACTTAACATACATTTCATAAAACAATGAAAAAACTCTGGACCCAACCTCGAATAAATCAGCATAATTTCTCATTCAGTATTGATAGCTCGCGGCATTACATCAGAACGTATGATTGAGCGCTACTACTTATTTATACAGGACATTTACATTCATGCAATCATTCCCCCACATTGATCTTTTATCAATTGTACATTATATTACAATTTTGCCACTTTATATTCGAATGAATTCTATCGCACTCGCCAAAGGCCCCGCAGTAGACTGAATGACGATTTGGGCGTCAGTTTTAAACAGACAGACAGTTTTTATTGTTTCCGTGACTTTATGGAAAAATAAGTTTTGAAATTATCATAAAATGTGTGTACGCTTTTACCTTTAACTTTTGTTAAGGTAAAGTGCATATAATTTCTCCCATGATTACGGGCGCGAATCGACACTGCAACTGACTGATAAAATTTGTTTTAAAATCATAGCTCACTATTTTTAAGACTCAATTTGCAGGCACATATTCAAAATAGAAAAACCTTACGTATAAATGTATAAATACTAACGCTAACAACGGTTCTAGTTTAATATTTATAAGCGCCGACCGTGGCTGTTCACGTTAAGACTATTGCAAGCCCAGATTATTCATTCATAGTTGTGGAATATTTTAGGCATCTGTCTGGCGTAACCTGGTAAATATAAATGTGATGCGATTACTACAATAAAATAGTCCTCTTATAACCGAATCCTAAAATCTATGATTTAAAAAATTATTTACAGTATTGTAAAATAAAAATAAAATAAATATACGCTCATGCCCGTAGCCCAGAGGTTTTTCTTTATTTTTATTCTAGAAGCCTTTTAATATTTAATTCAAAGAAAGTACTACCTCTAACCACAAGTAACGATAAGTGGCGACACAATCGATTTTTTAAACACAACTGTATATCTCATATCCTAACTAATATTATAAATGCAAGTGTGGGTTCGTTGCTAACGATTTAACTCTTTAACGAATAAACCGATCATCATTAAATTTTGCACACACATTATCAGGGATACAGAAAATACCCCATTTACCTTTTATCCCCAAAATAAAACTGTTCCCAAGGTACATAAAACCTTCTTAACAATATTGGTTGCCATGGTTTCATGTTTTGACACATGTTACTTTTAATTCTAAGTTATTAAATGGGAATCATCTTACAAACATTTCCAGCGTTGAAAATGAGAAACGAATGCGTGCTCTTATAAAAAGGACTATTAAATTTGTTCTATGCATTTATACAGTTCAGTTATGAAAGTCGATTGCTCTAGACGTTATGTTTCAAGTCCAATATCCGTCGCGACTGATTTCATTTTAGATAGACGAGATGTGAAAATGACGATTTTCTAGTTTGAAAACTCCCATCGAAACTGAAAGTGTAAAAGTTACACCTATACCGACTTCATCATGTTAAACATGAATATCGTTTAATCCTAAGACGCCAAGAAATATTCGCTAAATACTCAATTTAAACGCAGATAATTCTAATTTAACATATGAACTCCACAAAGCATTTATAATCTGGTTAAAAAGTACTGGTGTAATTTTGCAAAGAAAAAATGATGTAAGTAATAAAAACATTTCTCTATCATTCATTTAACGAGACAATTAATTTAATCTTTTGTCTATAGTGAAATCTCAATCGTTCTAGAGCAAAACGCTTCAACAATTTAATAGTAGTGGACCATTAATCTGATGCGAACTGAACAATACGGCCGGAGCTCTACAGAAAATGTTCTCTCACCGAGCGCAGCGGAATGTATGAGAATACTTTTTGTCAGTTAAATTGTTTAGTATTATTAAGATTAAGACATATACGATAAAGACTTACGAGGACGACAATATTTAGAAGTAACTCTTGTTTCTCTCAAAGTTTTAACAAAAATACCCGTATATCGACCACATTAAGAAGAGTACTTGTGAGGGTCAAGCATGCTTGCAATGCAACACACCAAAAAACGAAAGAAAAGTTGTCTAGTACTGCTGTATTCGTAATAAAAATATTTGAATACAAAATTTTCAATGCTTGATCTAAGATAAACTATTCCCATAAAGATCGCAAGCAATAGTAATACTAGTAACTCTCTGTCTGAGAAACAAAGCTGATTTCGATACAGCACTACAGTACACGGGCGTCACTACTGTCCGAGCGCAATAAAAGATCACGACAATAAAATACGAATGCTTTTGATGCGATTTGATTGTGAGGTACAATGAAGGCATTCCCGTTTCAACGTAACTCGCTGAAAGATTTATGTAGGCTAAAAACAACGTAATAAGCGTGCTAGATTAACGAAAATACTACTGTTTTACTACATTTATAATGTATTGTACGTGTCAAAACATTAACTAGATCTTAAACTTTTAGGTCGATTTAATCTAATTGGGATATAGTCTGTACTAACAGATGAGCCCATATTTAACAAATAATATTTT
Source organism: Papilio glaucus (assembly GCA_000931545.1). Classification (NCBI taxonomy): domain Eukaryota; kingdom Metazoa; phylum Arthropoda; class Insecta; order Lepidoptera; family Papilionidae; genus Papilio; species Papilio glaucus. Next base: position 193,784 of record JWHW01024526.1, on the reverse strand, counting down.
TTCTACGTGATAAATCTAAAATACGATTGATTACTCCTGACTAACGAAACCTTCATATCAAAATTGTAAAAGCAAGTAAAATACATTTTCAGTATTTCCCAAGAAATTTTAGTTACAAGAAAATGCTAATTTCAAAACATTGTTCACATTTTGCGGATAAAATAAGTAAACGAACTAAGAAAGTTAACTTTTACTTACTTTCTTTTTCATTTCAACAAAACGAAGGCTTTTTGAAAAATGAGCTACAAGAGTTTAACACATTTTTTTGTATGGCACTGCTTTAAAATAGACACGGTAAGGAATAACATAAAACACTGACGGTCCATTTGTCACATTAGTCGGCATTTGGCAGGGGAAAATCTTATAGATTTGCGCCAGCAACATGCTTATTTGAATTTGGATTAGTTTCGACGAACTTTTTTTCATTTTTTTTCTTTTATTAGATTTTTAATTTTATTGTTAAGAAACAAGGGTTCATTTTTCTTGATTATTTATTTATTTTTGAACTATTTTCGCGTCTTCCCATCTGTTTTGAGTTTTCACTTCTATCGGCAGCCCTTATGACTGCCTGTGTTTTTTTTTTCATAGTAGTAAAGGTTGCATGAGAGATGAACTTATCGCAGCTATTTGCGACTAAGTTTTGTGTGTGGAATTTATTTATCATTCTCCAGCATACAAATTTGTCTTGTATAAATAAATAAAAATAACTATTTACTGCAGATACCAAGTTCTCTCACACAATATCAAATACATATTTAAAATAAATTCGATAAAAAAATGAAAATTCCGTTTGTAAATTGCCTTTGTAACTTTTAACCCAACATTATGTTCTATTAAATTTTATTTACTTTTGAAGACTCCAATACTTTCATGGTTGTGATTGACAGCGGACACCCCATAGGAAGGGCAGTAGGTTCCTCTAATATATTCTTGTATAATCCCTTATACAAGCTGTGCCTATACTGTGCATGAAATGAATAACAATTACGGGTATTGAATAAATAAGTGCATGATGGGTATCCGGACATCCATGACACGCGCTATCGTGCCGTGCCGCATCGATTCCATTTGCAATATTGATGCGATCGATTCCTCATTACACGACACGCTAATTCACACCGGCCACATACTCAATGAACGCTACTCGCTTAGAAATGTTATTAAAATTACGCCGGTAACGCCTTTGTAAATAAATGTTTATTTCAAGACGATTTAACTGTCACATTTTTTTTTTAATTTTCTAATATTGGCCAATAACAACGTCATCACATAATAATTTGTATCCCGGAGTCATCGATAAATTGATCTTTCGGCACATTTCTCCTGAAAAACTTCTTTAACGTGGAAAATGTTGAAAACAATGTGCTAGCCTCATTTAAATATACAGCTGCAATACAAGGAACAGTTGTATCCGCAGAAAAGGACAAAAATTAAAAATATATATATTATAGGCCGATCTAATTAAATATTGAAATTATAAAACAGTAACTAAATCTACTGTGCATACTACATATTGACAAGAAACTAAATCATTCAATTCTGAATATGAAAACATTTAAGAAAGATTCGGACATTGAAATATGATTGAGATTGCATATTGAAAAATCGAAACAAATAGTCTAGTAAAATAAACAGCTCAAAATAGTTATTTCGATACCAAACAAATTGAAAGCGATACTGAAAAATAGAACGGCGTCCTTAAATTCCATTATCGGACAATATTCAAAGACAGTCAAATTAGGGTTTCCCATCTTCCAAATGGAATTATTCATGAAGACTCCAATCCAATAAAGAGGGTTCTCCAAATCGATTTGTTCACTGCTGGCCAGAATTCGTAGATAAAAATATTTCATATGTTATCACATAAATGAATAAAATGTGTCCAAATTTAAACAATAACTTCGAATTTCAAATTCAACAGAGAAAACATTTTGAGTGAGTTGATTGAGAATTTCGTGAGTGAGATTGAGAATTTCGTTCAGTTTTCAGTACAGATCAGAAAACATTTTAACTTTAGCAACAGAAAATTAATAAGTTTACCGCTTAAATCGCAAAGATAACAAACTTTTGCAGCAGTAAAGGCATAATTAACGTCCAAATTACAAATGGACGTGGAGCGCCCGCCCACAGAATCGTTGGAAAATGCTATTTTCAAAGGCAATTGTTTCAGTGGACCGGTTTTGGGTAAGGATCGACAGAAATAATGAGCACTGTTAAGTCTGTAACTTTGTAACGAAGCCGTCGAAACGGCCAATCTGCCGGCTAGCAACGGTTTAATCAACGCCAGTGCAATTTTTCTCTTCCCGAGTAATTAACTTCACAACACTTAAAAAACAATCTCGGGGTACAAAGTAAAATGTTTTCGCTTGAAATATCACCGTACCTTCCAAGAATGCTGCGCCATCGCCCTACATTTGTCATTGTTTATGAAGTTGTAGCTTCGTAATCATAATACGTAATAAAGTAGTAGGAAATGTGCTTTGTTCAATTAATTCACTGTACTAACGTTGAATCAATTCTTTATCAAGAATCTGATTAAATTGAATCTCAGTATCGCCAAATTTTTATAGTTAAATTATAACATAGTAGTAAAATTATAAAATACATATTAAATTATACATTTCTCTGTTTTGAGTTCTTTTTTTGAGTTAATTAAATACAGTAAGAAAACTAAACAACAAAAGTATCCCGGAGAACTTTAAACGTTCTGCAACTTAATTAATATTTTTTTCTAATGTATTTTTTCTGTATTACGTTTCCAGTTTTCATTTCAATATTAATCTGCATTTAACCCTCCGGGAAGGAGTTTTTTTTTTTATCAATTCTCCGAGACCTCCACTAATTAATTACCCCTTTGAAGAGTGAAATACCAATTTCAATGCTGCATAGGTCTGGTAAGTTGAACAGTTTGTTCCACTGTTTTTTTGCAATATTTAATTTATTGTAATAAACAAACATGCTAACAATTGAGTAATGGTAATGAAATGATTTACTAGTCCTCATATAAATCAGAAATTCTTGTAGTGAATCCGGGACGTCGTCGAATTGACGGCTAAGACCACTACCTGTTTTCATGTTATAAGTTCATGGCTTTAGACAACTGAAAAAATAATCCGAACGTGGTGGATATTTGGGCTACACTACTGTAGGAGCACGTAATCGTTGAACTTAATTTAATCCTATAATTCAAGCGGTAAGCAAAGCCTTGGCCAAACGTTATTAATCCTGCAATTTAGTGCAAAACAACGTCTTTGAAGTGATCTGAGTCTGAAGATATTAGCTCTCTTTGGACAATAAGTATACACATAAGTATAATTGTTTAAGATCGAATTTTATAGCAAAACAAAATGTTTCAATGTAAAAGATTATTTTTTTAAAACGTATGAATATATATGTGTACGTAGTATGCGTAGGCAACAGAATATACTTCGTCAAATCTTCTTTACCAAGACCAGAATTAGGCCTCCGGCACATCACTCCTCAGGCGAAGCGCAGAAATACTTCTACATCGCGCCTGTCTTCTGTGAGATCGTGGTATTTTTCCAACAGATGTTATATCTATTCTTGCAACAGATGTTATTGTTGCGAGCTCTACCACTGTCATAATAAGTTGCCAGTAACACAATAAATCTGTTCGCGTCAAACCTGAAATGAAGTGACAGCGAGCTGCGACAGGCCGTCGACGTAGGGCCCAAGCACGGCGTGCTCGCGTACACGCAGGGACCGCCGCGTCGTTTCGGGGTCCAGCAGGTCGTGTACGCGCTCATTGTAGATTTCCATGTACGACACTTCCACCTGCAACAAAGCCAATTATTACACCACCTGTTTCAAAAGAGTGAGCTACTTAATTTGTATTAATGTAGTACGAAGAAAACGAGAAATTCGCTTTTTTGCTCTTCTTGTGTCACCATTTCCTCAACTAAGATACTACTAATCTCGAGTAATCGTTGGGTGATTTGAGTAAATGCCGCAGTCCCGAATTTGATTCCTAGCTCAGGAAACATATTTGTGTGAGGTACAAGAACTGCACATCTTTCAGGTTTGGTTAGTTCTTGGCGATAGAAGCATCCGCTGTTCCATTCGAGTTAACGATTGCTATCTCCTCCCAAATTGTTGAAATCCTGTGGTTTCGTGAAGTCTGACATATAAATAAAAACACCGAGGGGTGTATAGCAACCAACAGCACAGAGTGACCATTAGTATAATTACATTCCACGGAAAATTTCCATGTAGATGGATCGGGGCTAAAATACGCCTGAATAGAATCCCTCGGGAGATTTATTCCTAGCCCTGAATTCCGTTACAGCGCTAAAGGTAGAAAGTAAGGTAAAATATGATGCCATAAAACCGACAGGGTATAAATTTTGCATTTGTTAAAAATATGGTATACTTTAATCAAATACATAACTTATACAAATAATTGCAGTAAAAGCGTCTAGCTTAAGAAAGTTATGTGTTGATTAATAATATATTCTTTTCTTTATTAATTCGTTATCAGAAATCAAAAAGTAATTGGTACAGTTTAAAACACATAAGGTTAGATAGTTTAGATTTATTTAAATAAAATAGTATGTATTATTATCTACCAAATGTTAATTTAACATTATTAAAAAAGCTAAGTAATGTTTCAGCATAAAGAGCGAGGGTGTTCCATACATACGTAACTGTACAAATATTTGAATAATGCGAAACAGCTTGACGATGTGTTATTCAATCGCTTGTTAAAAATCACAATAAAACGTAGACAGTTGCTAGGTTTGGTACGTCGTTCTACTAACTCCCACGGGCGGCTGTACGATCACGGTAACAGTTGACAGGTGAAAGGGGTCGTAAGCCCTGCGCTCTAATCTCAGGGAAGGGATTGTCCCTTGTCCATTAGGATGGACAGGGCTAAAAAAAATGTACTTTACTTTTAAGCAAAGATTTTTTATAGACAAAGTGTTTACCTCAAAGTAATAGACTCACGTTTGTTAAACTTATACTAGAAATTCAGGTGAATTTCAGGGAATGAAAGGTACCCAAAATCATCGGGAAAGACAGCATATATGTATTTGTGAGACGTTGAGCCTTTACGTAAAACAATGGAAAGAATATGGTAATTTGCATGTGATCTGCTTCAATAAAGATTGGCAACATATAATGCTCGATATGCTGCTCATTTCCTCTCTTATCTAATAGAAACCACATGAAAAACGGTTCATTGATATAAAGGTTACCTTATAAGTGAGTGCAGGTGGCGACTGTTGCCTGGCGATCCTTTCGAACAGGGCATCGCAGAGGCGCGGGATGATACCGCCCTCGTCCGCGCCAGCCGCGCCCATCATCGTGTACGACTTGCCCGAGCCTGGAACAAAACTTATCTTAGACACAAACTTTAATATGAAATCGCTGAAAATTTAATTTGCTAGTCAAATATTGAAATGACATAAGGGCTCTTAACACAGCGTATTTTGTGCGCGCTGACGGCGCGCCTAAAGTACGACGTAAATACGCAAGGCCGTCGACGCGCTGTCACCATTGTACACGGTCCTCGCGATTTTGGATCGCTACAAACTCGCAGATAATGAACAGGAGACGCACTCATAAACGGACGTTGTGAGAGCATTAAAAAAATGTCGTGTGCAGTGTTCCTAGGAATATCCCCAATAGATATATGACGTACATGCGTATGACTTCATCGCCCCTAACATTATAACGTTATATTTGATCAGGTTTTGATATTAATTTTCGAATTCTTCGAGCTTGCAAGATTTATTATCAAGTGTTTGTAAATAATCTCATAAAAGCAGTTGTTTAGCAACTTGTTAACCACCTTTCCGTAAGCTGATAACTAAGGATGAAGTCAAACTTTGAAACATGGAAGGAAGTTACGACGTCAAAAGGAGTTTGTACTTTCATAGCCGTTTCTGAAGTTTAATATAAGGATATTTAATATCGCATGCACTGGTCTAAAATTATACACCACAATCATAAATCCAAATTGCCGACGGGCAACGCGGGTTTTATTTGTATTCATGTTTACGAATTCAGAATACCAAATGAAAGGACCTGGAAATTTTAACAAAATTTTGGGCCTGATTAATATTTTACTTGGGAGTAATCGCATTGTATTGAACAGATCACTTCTACACTATTTTCTAACTAATAATAAATAACTAAGCAAATGTTGGCTTTCAGTTGTGTTTAATAATGCTTTCAAGCTTTTAAATGTGAACAGTATGTATTTGTACTACACTGGATTTTAGGAAGGCAGTCTGAGACGAATTCATGAAGATTACAAACTGCTATTACACTTGTATGATAAATTTCAAGTCAATACAAATAAAAAGCAATTTAAAATTATAATATAACTTAAAACTTTTCTTCTTGAATATCGTTCAAAACGTCTAAATATTACTTTCACTTAAAACGCCTGAATTTGAAGTCGACTAGGCTTACTTTGATAATTATCAATTATAATTGTCTCAAATTGTCGCAGCCAACTTGAGCCGTAATGAGTAAAATTTTAATTAGGTCCCGCAGGAGAGCGCGCACTTCAAACAAACTAAAATAAACAAGTTGTTGTTTTATATACAGCCTCGTAGGCATTCGACGTTTTAATGGTTGTGAATTTATTATAATTTTATAGAATTACATTTACTTTAGTTATTTCTTCCAGAATATATATATATATTTATACTTTCATGCTTACAATGAATACTAAACTACGACGCGGATTTTAACAGCTTATGCCTGAAATATTGTATTGTGGAGCTGGTATTTAGCTTTGTGGTGGTCGCACCGTTTAATTTTACATTGATCACCATGTCTTCAAATTTAGCATTCACAGTATATAAATAGTTATTTAGTTATTTGTTCATTTTATAAAGAAGAAAATATATTATCTTTAAGCGATATGAACAATAGATATACTATATGTGCTTTACAGAGAAAGGGATTTAAACGCAATCTTGCAAGCACTCGCTGGTACAGATTCTATTTTAGTCCAGCATAAACACGAGAGCTTTTGATCACAATATACGTTTCTATTATATGTACCAAATAGTTTATATATAAGGCTCGTCAATACTTCGGGATAACGTACTGTATTTAGCATAGCTATATTATTTGTTTTTAAGTAAATCACTTTCTTTTTCATTGGTTAGAATACATTTCAATTTTATTACGTGGATAGTCATACAATTACTGTACATATTTTATTGAACTAATGACATTTACCTAAAGCGAAGGCGCATAAATGCGCAGTGGCAGACATATAATTAGTGCTTGTTTCTCATTACATGAGGAATAATACCATTGAAGCAGACAGACGACTAATATATAAACTATTTAGAATGCAGGAAGATGCTATGGCAAGTAAAAACTGTTATCAATTTACGTTGACATCACAAAAACCACATCCAGATTGCACTCACGTTACTTTATGTGCGGTATTATGAAAAGTAACATACTTCACGGAGTGTATTGCTTACTCTTATATAAATCTGAGATGCAGCACTCAACGTTTTGACTTTCGTTAGTCTTTCATACAATCCTTTGTAATGGAAATATCGAGTATAATTGCAACATCTATTTTGAGCTCTTTGTTTTAATTTAAAAAATATCAACCACACACACTACACGTTCTAAATATAATGGGTTAAACTGAGATAGAAATCGTATACATTTCAGTTGTTTGATTTATTTAGAAACCTAATTTTAAAAAAGATTTGATTTTTTATTTGTTACTGAATTTAAGTTGGTGTTCTTCAGTTAGTGTAAGACATGCAGGTACTGTTCGGCATAAACGACTCATTTCATTTACTGTACTCACTGCAAGAGTAGCAGAATGCGCTATACCGACAGCGAAAGAGCTTTTAGTAACTCCCGACCGTGTGGTGCAGTAATTGCTTGTAATGAGTCCGCTCACAGACGGGAGGTAATTACACTGACCTTTGAAGTTTGCTAATTCATGCGATACACTATATTGGACGTGATGTAGACAAACACTAAGTAAATATCGAAGAAATACTTCGACTTACAAATCAATTAAAATGTGTAAATTAAAATACAATCATTTATAATTCAGAGACTGTTCATTGGACTGGATCTGTAAAATGCATATAGCGTTTTCTAAACACTGATTAAAGAGGTTTAGAATCTTGATATTTGTATATGAAGAACTGCGATAGCCCACACAACCCTACTGGTACGTTTAAGAACTACCCAATCATAAGAAAATAAACTTAATTGTTATGAATTGACAAAAATACTTGCGAGATAATTTAAGATACAAAAGTAAAATCTAGATCTAGACTATCTGGGTAAATGTTAAACAACAATTTCTCACAAAGAATGCGCTCTTTGATTCCAAATAAAACACCATTAATCGTTCTTTTGTGTGTCGATCTCGTCACAAAGGAATAAAAGAAAGGACGGCGTTTATACAGCGGTGATCTATTTCTGAATAAAGTTACATTTACGACTTCGCTTTTACGTCACAATCAAAGTTCAAAGAATTTAGTGATAGGCACTATTACCTTTTTTTGAAGCAATAGATATTATTTTAAAAACAACTACAAAGTACGACTGAGAATTACAATAGACGGGAGATACGCAGAGATTTAAATCCTAACTAGTTTGTATCTTAATGTTCATGTCTTTTCGGATTCTTACATTAAAAACATGTGTTCAACACACGAGAAGCTCATATTGGGTAAGGAAACATACCCATACCATGACCCATTTTGTACAACTTCCCTCCCCACCCCTGAAACTTATTAAAATCCACTTAACAGGTCATGTAGTATGAGTATCATAATATTTAGAACCTAATAGTGAGCGGCATACGCACTAATAATTTTTTTGTTATATTCAGGTGATGGGGTTGTCAAGGTTACCTGAGACGATCTTATGTTAAATTAATAATTCATATGTATATTCTATTGTACAAGGGAAAAACTCATGGATTGGAATATGCCACCGGAATGGTCAAAACGAATGTTGGCCGAACTTATGCGTGTACTACAAAGTAAATGACAAAAACTTGAGACAATCAGGTATGCGCGTGGGTGCGTTATCTATACCATAAATTAGGAGCATAGTCACGCGTATATGCATTCAAGGAGCAACTACCATTATTCTTCGGGACGATTTTACGATAACGTCAAGTTTAGTACCCACAACATAAATTTCCTGATGTAAATTGTTTATGCTATGCGGGGACGCAAGTCCGATTTATATAAGAATCATTTCTCTATTACCTTGTCATCTTAGTTTTTTAAAGAGAAAAATAGAGAGAAAACTCGTATCGCGACAAGTTTATACGCAAGTGGAAACAACGTAAATACACATATGTATCTACAAATTATTATTTTTATTTAATTTCCAACGCTTCTCTAAAGAGATATAAAAATTTGTCAATGCAGTTGCTATCATATATTTTTACATCGATCGCCTGGTACTAAATGCTCAAAGGTAAACAAGTCAATACTTTGTAGCAATTTCATAAAAATAATAAGTAATAGGGTGTTTATTAAATGTCATTCTAATTCTATGATATTAAAACATAAATGAACATAATACGTCGCCAAAGAAACTAAATTAATGTATAAATGTCGCAAATGATAATGTCTGTAGAATGCAAGTCGAGAAGTGTCATTAGGTAAATGGAAACGGAGAACTGTCATATCAATCACATCATAATTACAGATGGGTGGCCATAATTGAACAACTCTCACTGTTTGCTGTTACTACAAATTAAAATCGCTTAAACTGCAGCTTCGCAGCGCTGCAGCGATTTGTGCTGGCGGTAAACGAACTGGAGCAAAATGCATTGACCTTTTAAAGTTTTAATACGATTCGAGCTGCGGCACTCCGAGCCAAAGTGTTACTTCAGATTGGCAGCAATAAAATAAAATAGGTCCACGTAAGAATTCTATCTAGGAGCAGATCTAGGAGTAAGAAAATTCAGGCGTGACTTCGGTTCCGTGTGAGGGATGATCCCAGTCCCTGGCACACAGCCAACTGACTAGGCTAATATCTACCGTCAAAGTTAAGCTCTAACATAGACTATTCTCTTACTAAACACAACAGCACACTGCAACAAAGTTTCAAACAGAATATTTAATCGTATTGCTTTACTTAAGTTTTAAAAAAATACGGAACAGATATACATGAACTGGTAGTTTAATGCCCTATATTCAGACAGCATTAATTATGCAAAATATACATACATTCATTAAGAACTAACCTAATTATTCCAAACTACTTAAAGAGTACTATTATATATTAATCCTCTAGAGCTACATACCTGAAATCATTATAACAATCTCTAACGGCTGATTGACGACTAACTACGAGTAGGCGTTGTTCTCGCTCACGTATCTATAATAGTGGCCGCGGTGTATAGCATTCATCTGGTTAAGTTTCACCGAAGCAAGTAAAAGCAATTAAATGTAAACATTTAAAAATATTAAAGGAAAATAACATGAATCTGAATCTACTTGATTAAGTTAGCATCTCATCTAAATCATTTTTATGAGCGTTATAAATCTAAAAGAATAACCACTCACGGCCAAAACACACAAATCATACAAGTATATTGTTGAGTACATATCGAACCTAGGACCCGTGACATTTCCGCCGGACGCCCTAGACGGACGTCGAAACCAACGAGGCATAGCAATAAGCATGATATTAGTTTCACATAGTTTTAAGTAACATCATCAAATTTATAATTCGGATAGATGTTTACATTAGGACTAACAGTTGATTTGCAATGCAATGTCGTTATCTATGTTGCAGCAATATTTAATTAGCAGACACAGCCCGGGCGTAGCGTGGCCGTTTGTAATTGGGAATCATTTAACGATCATCTCTAGCATATAGAGAGGCGCGCTGCAGCGGGGACAATTAACGAATGCAAACACTCGCCCTCCGAAGCTGTGCGTTGGTCCAAGTTAGGAGAGGAAATTAACTTTTAGTATATTTAAATTAATATATTTTATTTAATTATTAAAAACACATTTTTTTTTCTTTTCTTTTATCTTTAATGGTTTATAAGAGGTGTTTGTTTTAAGCAAGATAGAACATGGTCGTGAGTTCGAATCCGCCATTTGACTATTGTCGTGAACCATTCCCAATCAAGTTTAAATTTGGTTGGGGATGGTTAAAAGAAATATTAGTAAATTATTTCGATAATCTAATATTTCATATAAATGCCCGAGAAGGGTTGGCATCAGGCAGAGAGCAGTTGGAAACTGATCCGATGCTTAATAGCAAAATTTTGTTCAGCGATGAGGCTCATTTTTGACACACACATCTCTATTATTCCTTGCTGGTTCTTCACTGGTTCAAGCTGCAACATATGACACCTTAGAGGCCTATATTGTTCGTGTTATTCGTGACATACGATCAGCAATTATCAAAATTGGAAGTCCAAAATGCACTTCCTTAAGAACAGCCGCGGTGGGCATGAAAATTTATTTTTGTGTTATTTTTACGATTTAAAGTTCTATCAGGTTTAAAAAAAAAACAATCTTTAACCGTTGACTTAAGAATAAACAGTTTAACTAGTGATCAGCCAATAACTTATTTTATTACCAAACTTAAGGAAGAAATTTATAAAACTTGTATGTAACGCTTTTTGTCATAAATCTTGGTAAGGATTAGCTAAATATTGGTTAGCACCGTATTTCATGACTTGGTTAGGTGGTGTTAGTAAATAAAAAAATAACAAAAATGCTTTAATAAAACGCGAAAAAAATAAAAAAAGAATACTTTTGCAGAATATAATGATTTCACATATGTTTGCTAAAATAAAGATGTAACCATTTCTTATACCGTTACAATAAAACAGGACTTTAAGAAAGTTCGACTCTCTAGACTTGTCCCACAGCGCTACTGACACAAAGCTGGCACCTGCGATTTTAGGTCACCCGGACGCCGTACCTGCTTTAGACTCTTTTGTTCCCGTTTCCACGTACCCGAGCGACGCATTACATACAAAAATATATTTTAAAGACAAGACTTGTTAAAAGCTTTTCTGTTTTAATCAAAGGTTTTTTTAACATCTCTATTTAACTTTACCAACATACCGAGAACTTAATGAACTTTTTCACCCGTAACTAATAATTACGTAACTTCATACAAGTGTAGTTTGTTACCTTTTTACATTTTTTCCTTTTTTTTCAATTGACGGCATATTTTACAATGCTCTTACTACGTAGGCAGCTACGCCGTAGACCACGTAAGGTCTACAATTTGACAAATTTAAACTCTTTATACGATGATACTGATATCGTAGTGGAAGTAGTAAAGTAAGAGTATGCTGGTACTCTGGCTAAAAGTACTTTTATCCCTAACCTAACCTAACATTACAAATCACTGAATAACACACAATAATTATGTTTTCTTAATGTTTAGGTATACGTCGACCTATCAGTGAACTACTAAAGAAAATTTTTACGACAACCATGACGCCCACTATAGTATGAAGGAAACAGTAATACCTGTTGTCATTCAATTTAAATGTAGTGTTATGTAGTTATGTAATAAAATATGTAATTATGTAATATATGTAAATACGTTGTTTATACTTCGCAGACAAAACCCCTTTGTGTAGTAAATTTACATAAACAAGGGAATACTCCGGTAGATGAGACAAATTGTCTGTTAACGTACAAGGGCTAAAGTAAATAGCGTTAGAGTTCATGGGTCAAATGCGGTCAGCAAACTGTGCGCGCGTTTACCTAGCATTGTTTGTAATTGGTGTTCCTTGGGACAAAGCCCTAAAGGTCACAGAGTGCGACTACACCATTGAATTGTTCTGAGTTCGCAAACAAAACTAAAAGTTTTCATTGTAATAGCGAAAAGTGTTCACTTGATAAGTGCGAGGGGACCACGGTGGTTGTACCAAGACATCTATACATATAATAAAAATGTAACTGATCCCTGTCTGTACATGGGAGATATTTGAGAAAAACTATTATTAGGGGCGTTCATAAGCGCAATAAAACCAAAACAGTTATTACAATTTTTGTCTGTCTCTATGTCTGTCTGTACGTTTGTTCCCGCTAATCTCAGAAACAGCTTAACTCATTTGGGTGCGGATTTCACTAATGTATTGTGGAAAGTTTTACTTAACATTTAGTATTTGTTTTACCTCAATCGGTTTACAAGTAATAAAGTTAGGTGTGTAAGTGAGGTGATAAATTAAATTTTAGTCAAATAATCATTTAAAAAACCCTAAACAATTTATTTAAGAAATATATTTAATGTTTTCCGTAGCCGTTGCATGGAAGAACTGATAGCTCTGCCTTTGAAATAGTTTTACAAACCGCTGTGCATCAAACGGCGGATGTTCTGGAAAACTTGGAGGCGGCCGAACTTTAAATTGGCTTACAGAATTGTGGTATTCGACGTATAGCCTTATAACTTGAAGCAGAGGATTTGAGCAAAGAGGAGAAGTTAGACGAGTTAAATGCTATTTATATTTTAAGCGTAAAAACTAGGAATATAGAAGAGGCTGCTAGTGCTACTACTAGTAAGCTAACTACTAGTTTATATTGAAACATGAGTTCAAGTAAAATAGTGTAGGTATAGAATTCCGATGTTATATTTTTTGATGTTTTCTATTTCTATTAATTAATTCGATAATATAGTCAATCAAATTCTTTGCTATTACACACAGTAGATAAAAGTCATTACGTTAGGTTCTCTAATAAGCTTGGTAAATAGACGATTACAATTGTAATTCTTTGTATATATTTAGTTCCAACACTTCCAAAATAAATATTTACATATTATTTTTGACAATATTCCTTGCAATAAAGGTACTAATAAAAAAGAAAGTGTCTTTACATTTTCCTTAACACCGCCTTGGAAAAAAGTTCTAAAACCCTAAGAGCTTAGCACAAAACATTTTTACACTCGAAAGGCCTTAGGCCACACGTAAAACAATTTTCTCGTTTCAGAATCTTCCAGTACAAGTCTGAATTGCTTCATCACGTAGCCGAGGGTGAAAAAATGTAATCGCAAAAATGTAGCTGTCATCCTTCTAGCGGGGTTTTCTCGCAATTTCATGTAAATTCGCAGATCTCAGAAACGTTCCCTGGGAAAGGCTACAGATGTTCCGACAATTGTTTCCTTATTACAAACAACGGTACGGAAAGTTTGAAAACTGGTTTAATGAGTCTCGACTTTTAAAATCCGCCTGCAATTTGCATTCCATTCGCATTCTACGAATTTTATTTTTGAAATTAATAACGGATAAAATGGAAAGGATATTTTAAAGTCATCTTCAATGCATTATTTGGTTTGACAGTAGGGACATTAAATTCATGTTATGAGAAATTTTAGTTGAGACAATTAATATCTAATTCATATTTCAACATGAAAGCTCATAAGTGTTAGCAGGAACTTATTATTAATAATCAAAAAAAATCTGCTCTTAATAATATGGAAGGTAAAAGAAAAGTATCTACTGTATGTTAACTACGAAAAAAAAATGTACGATGTTTCCTTTTCCGGCGTTCTCGTTTTTCCTTAAAACAAAGAAGCATTAGTGTAAAACACATATGTACATACAAACATACTAGCTAAAATATTCCCCTCATGTTAGTCGGGTAGCAAATATAATTACTTAAAATATACAGCTTAGACTATAAAGTCAGATATAAAAACCAATACAATTAATAAAACAATTATGACTAAAGATATTTTGCAAGCTTAACAACACATGTTTGGAAAGATTCCAAAATAGGTTAATAAAAGATTCGAACGCGGGAAATGGGTCTAAACCCGGAACTAATAACTGCAAGTAGCCACATTATGCATGGCAGCGGCCCAGACTACGCGTGCCTCGGCCTCGCTGTTTACTCGAGAATCTCATAACATACTAGTACCATCGCTCTTTCATACGCTACTTCATGCTCGAAAAATAAGCGTAGACATATTTCAATATTTTTAAATTGTATATATTATGCATTATTTTGGCGCGCTTACACAGTTTGTCTTTTTAAATAGACTTTAATATTGCAATGGAAAACAGATATAAAAGCGCTTTATACCGATTCGACTACATGAAAACTAATTAAGTAAATATTTTTATAGAAACAATTAAAAAGTTCTTTTAAGTGTTAATATTTACTTCTGGCTATCTTTTTCTACCATTATACGATTAGTATATAAAAAGAATAGTATATTTTTATTAAATAATAGAAAAAATAAGAGAAACTACTTAACGTATAACAATCTCAAAATTATCTGTCATGATATATTTTACTTCATGCACTAGAAAATTACTGCTTTAAATAAAGTAATTAACAATAAAAAAGATTAATGACATTTTCATAATATAACTAACAATTATGTTTGTGTGTGGAACGCAATGCAGTTGCGTAAAAGTGCACGGTCGGACGCACACAAGCAGCTCAATAAACACTAAAAGTTAGGGTTGCCTATTGTTATTAATTGAAGACTAATATTTCAGTACGGTAATACAGTGATAACATTAAATAATACTTAAATGGGAACTACTAAAATTAGTAGTACGGGAATATTCATTCTAATTTAGTCCACGGAGATTCGTACACAATCTCAAGAGTAACCAACCAATATTGGTACCAACAAATATATGTGATTTTTAGCAAAAATCGTCTGCTCCTTCAACTTCCAACTTCGCTCTGATTTAGCTGCACTAAATCGTTGTTACTCGCGCACAGAGGCTTAATAGCTCTTCTTGTGACAATTCGTGAAGGTATACTTTGCAAAGCTAGTGTTTTATAAGCCGAACGTCAATGTTCTGCCACTTTTGTGATGGATTCAAAGTAAATACAGCGTGTACCAAATCTCTTTTCCCAATCAGCACGTTAACTTGGGAAATAGAGATTATATGGCATGCTAATGAAAGTAGGCAATAGTTGAATCAGTATCGTTAGTCATGAATATTCAATTTTCAACAATAACAACAGTCTGCAGTAATTAAATTTTACTTCTATACTTTTTTATATCTATAAAGTTGACAGTCCTAACATCCGTCGCGCTAGCAGACAGTTATTGACATGCTGCAAACACGGGGACACGGCACTCAGCTGTGTGCTCAGCGGACCTAAAGTTTCATTTGACTAAATAAAGATTTTGTTCGTCCAATTAAAAACGATACAGTTCAAACCCTGAAATAAAAGAATAATTGTTGAAAGTCGTCTTTCATGACTTGTCACAAATTGAGACCTTAAAGGAAATCTCCTGGACAAAAACAAAATTTAAAAAGAGCTAAAAAAAACAGAGAAAGAAGGTAGACTATGAAAACAAACCCTAATGTTGATCGGAGTGAGTTTTTGTAACAATTTTAATACAAAAGTATTTTTAGTCTAAACCGAATACTTTTTAGGATCTTTCCATCGCAAACATTTGAGTGAGAAATGTCAACTATATAAATCTCATAATTGAAAACACAAAATCTATAATTACCATTGTCAGGATGATGAACTAATCTTGTCTTGAACAAATTTTACTTTGTAAAACAGTTTTAGACGGCCATAAACTACTACCGGCTCGCTTGCAGCATATGTAAGTTGTTAAGAGCGGCGTATATTATTACACAGAAAACGACGGCACATAATACCGCAGGAAGTTGATTGCGCTGTCGAAATGCTAAAGCGTCTCAAGCCTTTAATTATGCAAACCTTGCAAAACTGAAAGACGTGAAAACACTCTTTAATATTTTCGTAATGGCATGTTCGTTTAGCTATTAGCTCGGCATTCCATTTCAGGCACTCGTCTAGACGTTATAAATCGATTGAGATTAAAATTACTATATGAGAGTCACAATGAAAATTTAAGTTTCAAATTAAACGAAGGGAAAGGTTACAACAAAACTTGAACTTGTACTTCAAAATTATTCAATCAATGAACCAACAAACTTAAAATCGAACATCACAATAATTCGGCGATTGTCAACGCTCTCTCCGAATATGAAGACTGTCGGTGTGGTAAAAGTGCTTCTTCACAATCCCACCAGTGACGGTGTGTTTGAGGGTCGCGCGTGGCCGAGCGGGATTAGCAGTAAGGGGCTGCTGATCGACTTCGCTTGCACAAAAATTATTAATAATAAAATTTTCGATGGTAATAAGTCTTTAAAATAATGAAAAAATTTAACATATTACTTGAGATCAAAAGGGATGAAAAAGGCGTAGGTTCTAGGAGCATAAATTGTAATGACATATATCAAAATTCAATAACTTCAACGTGGAGTATTCAACTGCGGAGGGCGAGCATTCAATATGACAAGCGAGTGTGGGCGCGAGACACAGCATTGCTTTCAGACGACACGATAGACCACGCAAAGTTGTCACAAAAGAGCGCATAGTTTAACGCTGCCAAGGTAATTCGTTCGACGAGACTTTGTTCAACGACAATTACTTGTTTTATCAGTAGCTGCCACATTGTTTGCTAATCTACGCTACAACGAACATTGTTAAAAAGCTTATAAGCTTTATTTTATGTTTTCATTAGGATTAGTTCTTGTTGTATAATCCGACATAAGCAAAGCATGTTTTGTATACTTAAATCGATGAAAACAAATTTAGCTAATATCCCAAACATACATCGAGAGGATGTTGAGGTACGCGCGTATTGTAAGGAGGTTCTACTGTCTTTATAAATGTAGGAGTAATAAATGTCCGTTGCCGGCGGGATATTACTTTATATAATTAAAAATGCTTATAGTATATAAAACCATAATAAACATGAACAGAGTACTCGGAGATCTGCAAATAGAAAAAAATATAGGGGAAGATTTGTCAAATAAAAAATAGTGGGAAAAAGATTGTAATAGGGTAGTGCTACGACACGTACAATAAACACGCCCGTCCCACGCTTGACACGAGTTTAATTGCCTCCGTGAACCACCAGCTAGTAACGGCCACGGTGTCACAAAATAACAATTTCCTACTCTACTATTTAATTCAAACTGTCTTTTCAAAGTGACATTCGAAATTATGTCATAGAATTTATATATCTTTCTCTATTCCTAGATCGACATAGAAACAAGTATTGATAGGAATGTACACCTGTACCACCTGGTAGCCTTTTTATCTTAATCACTCAAATATTACAAACTGTATTTTCAGTTTTTCTCGTCAATAGTAGTCAAACAACGGCTTCGTATCTGCCCGACTGGGAATACCAAGATCGCATAGAAAATAAAACAGATTGTCAAAACACGATCGATATCTCAAAACTGTTTGACAAGAAATTAAACGTCATTCCGTAGCGGTCTACGAGTATGACGAACTATCAATTTAGTATTACATTAGTATACATTCTTAAATCTTCATCTCTACGTTATAATCAGATAGTTTTGAGTTTTCAATATTTAAACTAAAACTACCTAACCTAATCACAACAGGAAAAACTGGGAACGAATTCGAAAGTTATTAAATAAAATAATTATAAATGCGAATAGTTTCTTTGTAATTTTTACTATAATACCTACCCTTAACGAAGCACCTTCCTTAGCGTCCCAAGATTAACACACACGATCTCTACACTAGGAAAGAGCAACCGTAATTACATTTCTCAAAGGAGGATTCTTGACACAATTGCTCCGGTTTATGCAATTCGCTCGAGACGTGCACATTACACCTAAATTCGTGCAAAGCGAGCACTTCTCAAAGCGCATGCACAAGTCGGGTAAGTATGGGTGCTGCACTCGCTTTTGACCTCACCTCGAGAGGTCCCGATTTCATCCAAGATGAATTAAGAGCACACAACCTGTGTTATCGTGTTGCATTTAATTTATTAATCCCCATTTATGGAGTGATTATGATAACCATCATCATTCTTAAGTCAACTATTAAGAATTTAGTAATTAACTGTTTTTTTTATTTATAGAACTGCAATTTACGATTTATGATTTTATTAAATTAGTGATTCGGTATAAACCCTAATTTTGTGTAGCACTTTAAGTTCTCGCGACGTTTCACTTTTATCTTTTTCGTTTCGCTGAAAATGTTCACAATAATGGGATAACTCCATTGAATATTTGATGGCAGCCTTATTCTTTATTACATCATTTCCATACCGCAAAACCCGTATATAATTTTCGACCGACATAGCTATTAACAGTCGCCGCCGTTAATTCCTGCCCCGCCAGTAACTTGGCCCGGGTACGAGCCCTGTTAATGACGCCGTTTTCCTCTCAAATTGCATTTCATTTAAGGCGACGCTAAGCTCTAGGCTTTGGTAGGACACCCACTTGATTTAGGACGCCTGAAGAAATTTCTACATAACGAAAACATATATAATAAGAAGTATACACGTCATATACTCTACGGAAACATATGTGAATTATACAAATAATTCACACACTATAATATGTTACTATAGAGCAGAACTCTGCAGTTAATTGGCAAAGTAAGCATATATTCCGTTTGGATGAACTGATTGATGCTACTGCTGGATATATTTGTTTTGTCAAGCAGCGAGGAACAATTCCCGGGCGTGTCTCTGAATATCTAAGAATTTCTTGAAGATATTTCCTTTACTGTTGAGAGGGTATGAGGGAACGATATACACATATCGAGGAAAAGGAATCTATCTGAATGCATATTTGTAATGTCATTGGCAAGGATATAAAAGAACAATTGTATGCTTCTCTAAGGTAAGGTGCAAACGAGTACGCAACGCGACTTATGTGATGTGATTGAGATCAGATGTTTGCTAATTTGCATGTTGACAGACAGGCTTAAAATCACAGAATTTGAGAGAAAAATATCGAGATTTTCAAACACTGCTCTGGGTCCAATTTATCAGTAAATACACAACCAGCAAGATACTTTACTTTATATTGATACTCTTTTTGGTCTGAATAAGGCAAGTAAACATAATATCGTCTAACTTAATGCAAACTTTCTGTAATTCCTTCATTTGTTATATTGATTTTTTAAAGGTTTTGAAGCAGTCCAAGTTTCTGTGGACATGCAAACCTTTAAATACTTTGCTGCATGCTTTAGTGTGCATCTCATTGTAGTTTTTAATTACTAGTAAAAGTCACGCCACGGAAACCAAACTTAGTTGCTGATAAAACGTCAGATAGTCTACATAAATATATCTTAGTTAAGATATTATTAAGAAAATTAATATTATATGATTTTTCAGTCACAAGTTCCTATTTTAAGGGAGCTTGAATTTGGGAATTTGAAACAGAAAAACCTGATCTAGTCTATACAATATGAAAAAATACCTGTGAGAAATCTATGGATTTCTCTGGTATTTTTTCATATTATTAGCAGTAATAAACAAGTAAAAAAACCGTCCAAGTGTGAGTCGGACTCGCGTACGAAGGGTTCCGTACCATTAATCTATGAAAAATCACGTTTGTTTTACGGGAGCCCCATTAAATATTTATTTTATTCTGTATTTTAGTATTTGTTGTTCTAGCGGCAACAGAAATACATCATCTGTGAAAATTTCAACTGTCTAACAAAGACGGACGGAACGAACAGACAGACAGTCAGACGGACAGTGGAGTCTTAGTAGTAGGGTCCCGTTTTACCATTTGGGTACGGAACTCTAAAAATAGCAAATGCTCTAGACAAAATATTTGATAAGAGAGGGTGGCAGGATATTGAACTATCACTAATTACAAAGCGTATAGTAAGTTAGGTCTTTATATCAGTCGTTAGGTAAAATACATTTTCTTCATTCAGCGTAGTTGGTACGTATTAAACATGTACGGTAACTTTCTAAAAGCTCATGGAATTTTAATGAAAAGGCTACGACGAATAATGCCCGCATTCTTTATTCATAACTGCTTTTGAGAGAACCCTATTGTATGTTCTCTGTGATTAAAACAACGTAGTTATATGTTTATCATTAGATATATGCCAATTAAAAGAAAAACATATTCTAAAGCACTTGAAATTACAATTTATGGTTCACTCACTCTAGCCATAAACCCTTTAGAAGTCGTTCTCATTCTCAGCACTGACTAGGTCCTCATGACTCGCAACATCTACATTTTTTACTATTTTATGCATACATTACGTAGCCTAATGTTAAGATAAAGAGAGACCTTAATACCGATGAGTAAAATACGTTCATAATAGCAACACATGAAACATGAAAAAATAAGTTTCTCATAGATCTGTTGAATGAACGTTGGCTGTTAACATTTTTATTGCACACATCATCCGTTAGATGAATTGACGCAACGACTTCCTGTGTCTTGAAAACTGATAAGTTTATTTTTGTTATAACAATTCTATACTAATATCCTTGCCACGGCAGACAGAATTGAGACTAAACAAAATATATTTTAAGGCTCTGTATACCTTAAATAACCTCGAACGGATATAGAGTGTAATAAAAACTCATTTAGGTGTCCAATAAATTAAATGACCTTGAGTAAGAAAATCCTTGCAATTAAGACGCTCCGACGGTTTGTACTGTAATAAAAATTATTTGTCCTTAGGTCAATTGTGAAATGTAAATTAAGACCAATACTGAAAACAATAAAAACTTTTTAAAATATAGATTTTTATATTAAACCGCGTTTGCCGGTTTCCCTTTTCCATATAATAAGAATTAAATCTACACATACGGTTAAACTCTTAACTAATGCTTGACTACAACAACTAATGCTCCGGCCATGAAACAATCACATATAATTTGTCATTTGGTACAGAATAATAGATTAAAAATAAAAGTTTAAATCATTTTAAAAAATATTCTTAAGTAAGAGAAATATAGAAGAATAAAAATAAGTTTTTTTTGTTTTAGGATTGTTTTTTATGTTAACAAGGTGTATGATATTAGTAAATTTGAAAAAATAAAGATACCAATCAAGCAATGCTCAAAGTGTCGGAACGTCAGAACGTGTTTACGGACTGAATGAATGAATCGAACGAATGGAACGAGCCAGACGTACCGTCATTAAATTACTCGCAGTTTTCCGGCCGCCGAGCGCAGTGCACCCCCGTATGCCCCACGCTCATTTGTCGAGAGCCTCCAAATGTTTTCACGGCTGAGTGACACTTGATTTGACTCACTACTATATTCAGAATTTGATAAATGTTTGATATTTAATAACGATTTTCTTCCAGATTCAAATCTTTCTATAAAAAAGTTAGTAAATTTGCAAATTGAAATATGGGTCTAATAATAATAATAATATAGAGAGTACAACATAATTTAAACCATTCCTGAAACTGATCAAGCGGTTTGCTTGGTATTTGATAAATAAAAATCAAAGAGAGAGATCAAAACTTGAAGCGATTCCAGCACATATGCAGGAAAGAAGGTTAAGGTAAGAAAAAGTGATTCTTTAGGAGATACCGGAACCCTCTACTATTGCACTCGAAGATGACCACCAACGGGGTATTAGTGAGTAAAATCTCACATAACCCGATCTCCCCTCACCTCTACAGAAAAAAAGTAAGAAAAAGTGGACAAGTAGGAAATGGCAACAGGATTGAGTAACTCACAGGATGAAACGCAAAGCACAAATAAATTTAGTTCACGCCGATGTTCTGTAAGATCTTGGACTGTCCCAATCCAGTCGGATCATCCATGCAACAACTGCTATTTTTTGTTAAGACTCTTCTAAAGACAAGCAGCTATTTATTCGGAGCATTTCATTTTTTGGTATAACACTATACTTGATTGCAGCACTCTCCTGATTCATTAATAATTGTCACTGTTTATTGCATCAGCTTGAAGATTTTAAAGATTAGTCAGAAAACCGGTATAACCGAACAAAAAGGTATTTTACCGACCTGTTTTTTTTTATGGACACTGTTTTTTTTTATGGAACAAGGTGGCAAACGAGCAAACGGATCACCTGATGTTAAGTGAGCGCTACCCATAGACATCCGCAACAAGCAAATGTGTTGCAGATGCGTTGCCACAAAGTTGACGTTGTAAAAAGAGTCTGCAATAAATATAAGAAAAATACCAAAGAAAGCGACTGTGCTATATTAACTAAGAATATGTTTGCAAGTTGAATATACATATACGAATATTAATATATATACGAATATTATTAATTATGTGCGAACATACAGCGATGTATACGATATGTACGGCGGAACGAAAATTTCGCGCATATTATTCGCTGAATAAATACTTCTGTGGCAGTAATAACACCAGCTATTTAAACTAAAATACGTAGCATATTGTACGTCGGAGAAGTCACCTTGGAGAAATACGAACGAACGACGGAAAATGAGGGCAGAAAATGAATTACGGATAGAGTATCGTATCTTTGCAATATAAAAGTTTTTCAAAATTCAAAGTAGTGTTGATATTGAAAACGAAAAAGTACTGTTTATAAGAATACTTAGTTTAAATTCACTGGAAAAACCAAACATTATCATGACTGTTAATGCGAAATGACATATTACTTACTGTTTCACAAACTTTTTTATAGAATAAAGTAGCAATCGAGCAAGCGACATAAGGCATTTGCAACAAGCAAATGCGTTGCCCACCTTTAATGGACAAACAGAAATAAGGATATTTCCATTCCCTGTCCATCCCCTCCTCATCAGTTAAATCCTCTTCCCCTTCCCATCCCTTGTTCCAATCCAACTTGTTTTGATTAAAACCACAATAGTGTAAGATGACGTGAAGAAATAAGATTTTCGAAGAAATGATGAAATTTAGTTAAATAGAATTTTACTTTGTCACATGGATATGCGATTTTTTTTTCGGTACAGGCAAAATCATACATAAAATAAAAAGGTAACAAAATAACTTTATTCCAACAGTGGTACAGCCAGGAGAAGAAACATAAATTTATAGTTATCACAAAAAAATGTTTCCTTAAAATATATCTCACAACAAAACGAGGCGCTGTAAAAAAAATATTTTTCAAGCCTAAAATTGTGGTCGAAAAAGACAATTAGCGCAGGTAATCCAAACCTCGTTTATGACAAGGAACAAAAGAAAAATGCCGCTTCGCGACGAGGACGATAAACAAGATTAATATTTCTCGGCGCGAGTAGGCGGGCGGTGCGAATAAATCTCGGAGGGTAGCCGCGAGTTGAAATGCTAGTTTATGTTATAAACAACGCTCCCTAGCGGAATACTAATACTGCAGGACTTAAATTTACAGCCCAAGTGCGTGCGTTATGGATACCTCGAGTTTATGAATATTTAATAAGGTAGTGAAATAAAATCAAAGGTAAATCTGGTAAAAGAATGAAAGAAAAATGAAAGAAAAAAGATATTAGATTAAATCCATGACTATCTTCATGTTCACTGGCTGCGAGGTATGATAAATGAATAATATACTGTAAGGTGAAATAATAACTAATATGGTCGCTTCTGTTGGGGCGAGTCTATCTAATTCTACGATATGCTACGGTGTATTGTTTCCTTTATATCGAAATCCTCTAACATTATCCAAGTTTCCACTCTAGCGGAGTTGGAAATCGTTTCGACAAGTTGAATAATCCATAAACTTTCAAGTTTCCAACGTAATGGAGAGTTCGAATAAATCATTTAATATCAATAAGGAAACGAAAATAGATTTAAAGTTGCAAGCAACGAAACTACTCTCCAGTTGGAAAAGTTACACGAGAAGTTGGACTCATTGTTGAGATACAATAGTTAAACAAACTATGTTTCAGTCGCTTCTATTTGGGTACATTTACTGTCAGCCAACTATGATTGTAATTCCGATTCGAGAAACATTGCAATATTCGAATCCTTTCCAAATATTTAATGCATAAAAGAAAACTGAGATTAATTACCTTTATTTCCTTAATCTCAAGTTAATCTGATCTGAAATGTTACATCTCATCAAACCAAACGCTACCTACGATTAGTTGCTATTACAGGGTGGTCTTGTGCGACCTGTCCCGAAAGTCATGCTTAGAGTTACATGTACCGCAGTAGCGAAATTTGCTTTGTGTTATGTGGCCAGTATCATTATCAAGTAATAAATGCAGTCATCATAATAAAGCTTTGCATTGAACTTTAGGTATTCATGAAATTGTAACCGGAATCTAAACATTCCGCATTCAATTAATCAAACAAATTAATACATTTTAATGAATGGCAATTAACGAAAATATCATCAATTATCAACGTATTACATATTTATTTTAATAAATATTTATTAAATACTGCCATATAATTAATTCATTCGCTGCCGGCCTTGCCAGTCCGTTCACATAGGTCTTTAGAATATATACGTAATTTAAATCAAATTCTAATTAGGTATTTTTCATAAAATTAATTTAATTTCTAGACGATCAAACTTACACCATGCATCATTAAGATAATAATTCAGCTTTAAGAGGGATATGGGACCGTGATAGATGATGGTCTGTATTCGGAATCCGAGCTATCTTGTACGACTTCAACCTTAATCATAGTAACTTCTTAGTCAGATTATCTATCCAATTGAGATAAAAAACATATGAGTTTATCGTATATTATACATCAAAAAGATTCTCAAAAATTGAGTTCTTGAATAGAACCAGGTTTATTGAATAATTCATAACTTTCCAAACTTATCTTTTTATCTTGTTATCAATATATCTTTAGTACAATTAAATACCGTCACTCCAACTTTAAAGTTTATGTAGTTAGAGGATTTTCAAATTTAACAAGTTCATGTATTTTTAATGTACTCAAAACATATCAAATGTAAAAGTAACCTGATGCCAACAACATCAAAGAACGCGATGAATTCCGGACCGAGGCACAACTATCATTCAATGAGGAACTTCCTAATTGGTGGAGAGCATAGTTTATCCTATCTGTGTTGGAATGGAAACTCTATCTTTGTTTTTCAATTTACTCTCAAGAATTAAATTTATTGTATATGTGAAAACATTAAATATATGTGTCAACTCAAAGGAGAAAAATAAAAATACGAGAATACCGAATTTAAACAATAAAAAAAACTTAACAGGGATTTGAAAAAAAAAACAAAGGTTAAATACCATTGTTTTTGGAATTTTCTGTCTTTTCGTAAACCCTAGAAGATTAGTTAAATGTAAGATACCCCTCTTGGTTCTAAGAGGCGTGAAAAAATAATAGAACCAATGTAAAAAATAAAAATATTTTTCCACTTTCATTACATGCAGGAAATGAACGAAATCTCAAGTTTTGTAAAATTTTAGATTCATTTCCGAACAAGAGAAAATTGCTTTCCTGTAACTGGTGCGATAAATTGGATGAAAATTTCGGCGAGAGGCGTAAACCAAGCCGATGCGTAAACGATAATAAATAATTTATAATATGCGCGAAGATCTGCACACGAGTCATGTTTACAAGATAATTTAAACGTATATTTTAAAAATTTGTGCGTAGCATATTGCTGCAGTTAATATTGCTTACTAAACTGCAGCAGCTAATTCCACTTCCACTTTTTTGTTCACTTAAACCATAAAATCATAGACTGCGTGATTACACTGTGTCACGTTGATGTGATCCGCAGCAGAACCAAGGTGGTCGTAGAAGGAGTGGCCGTATCAAGGTCAAATGTTAATAGACAAATAATTGTTAGGTCATTTTGGACCACGGCACCTATTTTTGTCACCGAATTGTAGTGCGAAGATTACTGGGTATTGGTACAAACCAGTATAAAGTATGTAATACTTATAGTGATATTTATTAGGCTATTATCACATATTCGAGGTTAAACGAATGCAAATACGCCACTGCTCCGAATTTGTACTTCGTAATCCGCATCGTAAGAAATATGCTGATTTAATCTAGTTGTGTATTAATATAAAAGTATTTTAATACTAATTAAACGTACAATTTCAGTTATAAATAAATACAGCTTAGATTAAATTCGTTTTTTATTTTATTTTTAGCTCTCAGGATTATTTAAAGGGTTAATTAAAACGTGCAACGGTAGCAATGGTTTAATTGGAATATTAAATTATGCATAATATTTCACAATCCGTAATCTTCAATCTTCTCGAATCGTTTACCTCGATGAGCAATTAAATAGCGGCAACCGGGTGTTGCAATTATTTGCAGATTATTTCTTTAAATTACGGTACATTCATATACCCAATTATTATATGTTAAAGTGATATGTTATACTTATGAGTAATCGTTAAAGTTAATTTTGTATTTTTATATCCTTAAACAGTTCAATTTGTAATACTTATGTATTAATAAAATTATGCTTTTACTATCATTTACATAATTGGTCGATCAGTCGCAGCTCAAAAACTTTTAATGTTTTCTTTATTTATTCCTGAAGTAAGCCAGGGTTATACAAGAAGCCTCTTAAGATATAAAAATTTAATTAGTGATTCGTCGTTGCTTATTCTAGTTTCTAGAAAACTTTCAGGTGTTTTTTAATGCACTGACGCTGAATACCTATCTTTTCATAGTGGCATCTATAGGCTTTATAACTGAGTAGATCTTAAGAGATATTAAAAGTCGCAGAGTGGAAAAACAGGTCATGAAAACTTTCTACCGACATTTGAAATATGTAGGATTACACCGTAGTGGTTAAACCAATTTCTTGTAGGTAATAAGTAAACATCAAGATGAATTTAAGTGCATATTACGAGGCTTGCAGTGGCGATGGGATAAACCGTTACGTACGCTGTCAGCTGCAACGTCAAAATGGCGTGGAGTCAAAGCATTCAATTTCCAGAGCAATTTCCCGACAGAACCGAACCTAGCCTACATGACGACAGATAATATATAAGGCAGGATGGACGTCACAACTCTTTTGACGTTTTTAGGTTGTATGAAAGATAATTGGACATTTATAGTTACATGTTGAAAGGATGAAAGAAGAGAGAGAAACAAATTTATATTGCAATATCGAGTGGCACTATTGGTAGGGGACGACATTGGAGAACGTATGTATATCGATCAGATTAGTGGCTTACTACAAAAGGGCGATATAAGGAGCACCCACAACCGACAAGCATACATGCGTAGATGTATGAATGTAAAAGAAGCGACAGGTGCGCCAGGGTCGCGACAAATGGAAATCCATGATCTCCGCTTACCCCTCGGGGTTACGGGCGTCATGAGCGCATAATTATTTATTTATTGTAGTAATCGCATCACATTTATATTTACCAGGTTACGCCAGACAGATCCCTAAAATATTCCACAACTATGAATGAATAATCTGGGCTTGCAATAGTCTTAACGTGAACAGCCACGGTCGGCGCTTATAAATATTAAACTAGAACCATTGTTACCGTTAGTATTCATAAATTTATAAGTAAGCTTTTTCTATTTTGAATATAATGAATATTTACTTATTTAAAGTCTATAGGATCAGGGATAAAGAAGCAACGGCTTATCTTATGTTAAATTATAAATAATACATAAATCAAAGACACGTCAAATTAGCTACCGGCTTATACCCGTTAGCTAATTTTACGGCTCTATGATTGAGACAAAATAACTTGTTAAAACAAACATCAAACTTTGGTAAACATTATAAATGTAAGTTTCTAAAAAAAATTAAAAACAAAGTTAAAAGGCAAGTTTCGAGTCGAGCTGGCTTCAGGAGATTTTTAATTTATTTTTCCCTACAAATGTATCAAAGAGCGTGCTCTTCGCTCACATTCCTCGCGAGTTGATTGCACTAAAGTTCGTAATGATTCTTGTAAATTATTCAAACACAACTCATTCAAAGGCATATCATACTCGAGTAGTTATAATTAAAGTACGCGCCACAAAGTAAAGCTCCAAATTAGTCAATTTAAGAAATTGTCTAATTTAGAACCAAAAAACAGTCGTTCTGATTTCGTTCTAAGATACCATAATGGCATGATGAAATGTTTGATGGAGTCTCCCCAATTATGGTATCTAGGTTAATTTTGGTTAGTAGGTGGCAAACAATCTAGCAGTTCACCTGATATCAACATATATATTATGCATATTGTGCTCACCCCCACTGAACCTCTATTCATACATTAAACAGTAAGTCAACAGAATAGCTTATCATTTGCTATAGGACTTCTTTAACAGATAATTGCATTTCTTTTTGCAGTTAGTCTGCTTTCATATTGAGGGAACTGAACAGTATGACGTCAGGTAATTTGCATAATATTTGACATTTTTTTTGTATAGGAGAAGGGGGCAAACGAGCGGCGGGTACACTGAAGTGATCAACGTCGCCCATGTACACCTGCAACACCAGAGGAACTGCAGATGCGTTGCCGGCCTTTGAGAAAAAGATAAGCTCACTTCTTGAAGGACCCTAAGTCGTATTGGTTTGGAAATACCGCCGAGAACAGAAAATGTCGTGAGAACCGCACTGTGGAGGAATGCCAGCCATCTAGAATTGGATCGCCTGATAGTTGAAGTTACCTGCTTCACTGTTATCATCTACTAGTAATTACTAAAACATTAAGTAAACGGAAGACTTTATTATACGTAGTAAAAACGGTCGCAAGAATGAACTGAAGAAATAACACAATTGCTGAAAGTTTTCGTTCCCTCCTAGTCAAGAGCGGAAAACAAAGGGTTTGGGTTGTCGCTATATTCGCTGCGGCCTTGACTCTTTTCTATTATTGTTGAATGCCAACGTCGGAAAGAAATTTGAAAAAGGGGTAAAATACTTAAAAAAACATTGTAGTAGTAGTGTGTAGTTCAGAAGGTACATATATATAGGCAGAACCTGGGCTAAGTAAGTCTGATTGGATTTGATTCGATGGAATTTACATGAGCTTGATTAATATCTGACCTTGACCTGACCTATCAAAATTCTATATTTTTTATGATACGTTACGTGACTTTAACAATAGGACTATCAAAACATTCTTAGTAACGAAGTAAATCAGTCCCGTCGTTCTCAAGTGATGCGTTAAGCATGTCCGTATCTAATTCAGATTTATCTATATGACGGATTTATTAGAAACTTACCTGTCTGTCCGTAGGCAAAGATGCAAGCGTTGTAGCCGTCGAAAGCATTGTCGAGAATGTCCCGGCCGAGGCATTCGAATACCGTCTTTTGTGACGCGAAGTTGGGCAGCTGCGAGTCGAGGGAGTAGAAACAGTGGTCGAATGCGAACGTCTTTGGTTGTTTTCTGGAACAAACAAAACCTTGATTTTAAACCAAGACCTTCAAAGTACTTATACTATTATAATTACATTAAACCAAATAAGAAAATAATTGAGAAGTTTATCTTAAATGTTTTATTTACCGTTAAAATAAACGGCGTCACTATTTTCGCATTACTTAGTAAACTGTAATGCTCTAATTAACTGGTAAGTGCTACAATTATTTTATGTCGTATGAACAAACTTTTGAGTGGAGCTCATTGCTTGGGTTTTTTGGAAATAATTCTAATTTTCTCCGAGATATATTTTTTATCTTTTCATTTGGAAGACTACTTAATACTACCCTAACCTAACCTAACGTGACTTAATGTTTGGTCTTACGTCTGTGTTCTTGGTAGAAAAAGACAATACAATTGCTACCTGTGCCTAAATTTAAAATGTAGGATTATTGTATTCTGAATTCCTACCTATCTATTTATGTTGTGCCTAGGAAAATCAATGACGTCAAAATCTTCGTCGAGTATCGAATCTCGAGGTAATCACGCGAATTGCTATTGAGTCTAAGTTTGCCAAAAAAATTAACGAAACAAAGTGTGTTATGTTTAATAAAGAGGCGTCAATCGATAGTTTAATCGCAAAGGGAGCGGTAACACCGGCGAAGATAAATGGCGCTTTAGGAAAATTGAAGCGCACACAAAGCGAACGCGCTCGATCAAACTACGCTAATGACGGCAACTTTTAATTATTTTCGCTTACTAGACAAATTCCAACGTACAACCTTGCTAAGGGGCTGGATATTAAAAATACCTTCGCTCTAATAAATAAACAAATTTGTAAGGCGTTACTAAATTCGCTGTGTTAATAAAAATGTTGTTTAAAGACTTAGAATGTAACACATAAAGTGCCGTAACTTTTATTATCACTGCAGTCTTATCCAATAATATCGAATCAAATAAGTAATATCACTGAGAACTTTGGATACAATGTTCTGAACATTGAACGACCAGAACACTACTAGAACCAAAACAAACCTTACATTGTGATATACATGTACAAAATTAGCTTCGCACGCATTCTTGTCTTATTTCCCTCGTTAGGATTTTTTGTATCTTGATTTGGCATTATGACTTATGGCAACCGATAGTAGGTTACATTTTTCTATCCCTGGGGAAGTTTTTTTTTATAAACGGTACCTTTACGTCCTTTACTTTCTCTTGAAAATATGTGTACCAAATTTCATGACGATCGACTAAGCAGTTTACGCTTGAAAGCGTAACATACGAACAATCTCACAGTCACATTTATAATATTAATTCGGATGTAATGTTATAATAATGTCTACATCAAAAAACAAAAAAGTTTAAAGTTATTTTTAATTAATTAGGATAAAACATGTTATCTTAGCACATTACAAATTGTGCATTAGCCGGCCAGATGCTGCATTATGTGGGATTAAGTTTGAGCGCCACCTGCACGGCGGATGCCGCTTAGCCGACGGCGATACCTGCAAATTTATATGCACGTGGAAACTATATTTACTTTAAAAACTACACTAGGTCATGCTTAAAACAAAAAAGAGATAAAATTGTTATATCTAAGGTAATAAAAAATCCTAACAAATATTATATACGATTATGTTTGTTAGTTAACCTGTAACTCCTTACCGAATCAACCGATCATCATTAAATTTTGCAAAAACATTGTCAGGAGTACAGAAAATTATAAGGTGTACTTACAATCGTGGGATCATCATGTTATAGTAATGCATGCGAAGTCGCGGGCAACACCTAGTATTGAAATAAAAGTGCCTGAGTGTACATAAATTATGTGGTTTTCATGTTTTACTAGTCGTACACGCGCTAGTATTGAGTATTTAAAAAATTTGCTACATGAACAGTTTTGTGCACGTTAATTATTATATCGCTCTAGTTTCGATGCATAAATATAGGCCGATTATAGAGACTTCAAAGAAATCTAATATTCCAAAATTTCATGCAATCGAACAGAACGTATGTATATAATCCATTTATCTCCTTTGTTTTATATATCTGTCCTTATTTTCTGCCACATATTTGGGGCATAGCAAATACCAGCCTAAAAAAATAACAAAAAAATAAAAACATAGGATGGAAAAAAACATCTACATTTCCACTAAACACTTCTCTAAAAGTCTATTAGATAAGAATTCCTTTGTCAGGGAATTCTAAAGGTGTGTTATCTGATTGTAACACATTTAAGGCAATCTTGCGCAATTCACAAGAATAGGGTTTTTTTCAGTTTTTCGTTCCACTTTAGTTTTGTTATCAAGATCAGTGTTGAAATAAAACCCGTAGGGATCGAAGAAATAAATGTTTTAGTAAAATTTACTGATTGGTATCAATTTTAGGACATTCTATGCAATAGAAATAATATTTAGACGCAATACTTTTGAAAAATCATTTGTTTGAATAAATGTCCAACGAAAATACGCTGGTGCAGACTGAAATAGAATAATACAAAATAAGTAAAAAGCTAAAAAACCACCCTTGTAAGAGCAAAATCATCTCTGCAAAATACTCAAACACAAACCAGAGACAAGATCTTTAAATGATAAAATTTTATGAGTTGAATTTATAATAATGGTACTAAGACATTATATGTAGCAGTAAAGTCAATGGCATCGTATTAACGTTTGACAAAAGGTCTAACATGATATGACCATAAAAAACTAAAAGGTGAGCTACTTTTAAGTAAGAGTTCCTAATAGCACAAAATAAGACGGCTAAAACTTTTAATTATAGCAACCAATACTTTTGCAATGCAAATCTATTATCGAAAAGAAAAAGTATGTGTTAGTTATTAATGATATATCGATAGTTTAAATATCGAGAAAAAAAAACACAAGCAAAAATATTTTTTAATATTTTTTCTTCGAGCAATATAAAATAAAGAAACAAAATATAAAACTCTGGCACGAAAAAGTAACTGTACAGCTCATGAATAGCACCCAATTCTTTTTTTATCAAAAGCGCCGAGTGGTCTTTTGTTTTCAGAGCACCGCTTCGGTTGCGGACTTTTATGTGTCCGGCAAATAAGGGCACGACCCGCCGGAAAATATAAAAACTCGATCCGGAATCTAAATCAATTTTATTTCATCAAAATTGAAATTTAGAAATCAAAAAACATAAGAGTTCGCTTATTATATACAATTTCTGATCGAATCAAAAAAATATTTGATATAGTTACTGTTACACATTATTTTTTTAACTGTCCAAAATTGTCATTGAAATCAGTCACTCCTATAATAATATAAAAAAAGCAGGTTGTCATAAGCACTGCCGACAGAAGTGAAATCTTAGAACAGGTGCGTAGACGCGATAATACTTCAAAATAAATAAATAATCAATGAAAATAAATCCTTGCATCTTTACAATAAATTCAAAATTAAATACAAGAAACATTAATGAAAAAAAAGTTCGTCAAAACTGTTTCAAATTCAAATACGCAGGTTACTGAGGCATGTTGCATGTTTTTCACGCGAACCTATAAGATATTCCCCTACAGAATATCGTTGAACCCATCGAAAATCCCTAGACGAGAGTGAGGTATTTATAACATAACAAAACTAAAATATCAATCGCTAAATATTAACGAAGAAACCCACGAAATGGCTATGATAGTTTCACTAAAACATCAAATCGAAAACAAAAGGCGCACATTCGATTGCTTCTTTTCACGAAATGGAGTGAAGTTGTGTGGATATCGTATCAAATGAGTTTGTGCGCGCAGCAGACTGGAAACGCTGCGCCGGTGTCGCAATGTCTAGCGACGGTATTTTACCGATAAGATTCGACGCAAAGTACCGATACTTGTCCTGTACTGCATAACTTGTTTTTGGAATTTCGTCTTTCTTCTTTCTTCCAATACATTATTTACATTACTCAATTAGTTTCTTTGCGAGTAATGAAGAGTCTTGGGACTCGGTGCTTTTAATTAAAACTTTAGCGAGGAATAAGCCTTATTTGTTAAGATTGAAATCGGTGACAATCGCAGAACAAAAACCATTATAGGAGTTGTTATACGTCCTTGGCCCATTTTCCTTTTATTGGAATTTAGTATTACGAAGTAGCTTGGATACTAAATATATTCTTTTATACAGTGCTTCATCAGTGTCGTAAAACTTCTCAAAGCTTGTTAAGAGTTGATAAAAATATAATTTTATTTTACCGTACATATTAGCATATTTCTCTGGAATTGTAAAGTGCTCGAATATTAAAATAACTAGTCATTGTTCTTATTTACATTACGTGGGAGAGGGGTTTATTAAATTTAAGAAACAAACAATGCTACTTATTTCGATACACAAATAGCAGACGAAAATGTCACAATAGTTAATGTTTTTTGGTCATTGTATTCAAATTCATTCGAGGACAATCTGGGACACCTTTTAAACTAAGTTACAGAAGAAAAAAATAACACTTAAAAAGTAAAATCGAAATTTATTATGAAAGATTCTCCATAAAAAATTTTAAACTTTCGAGAGACATTTTTAATAAACTACAAAAATAACGGCTTAACTCACCTGTAGTTGTGGTTAAAGAGCTTTATTTTTCAAAGAATTTAGTTCGGTGTATGTACCGGCTAGTTTCGACCCCGTCGGGTTTCCTCAGGGTGAGGGGACTGGGATTAATTCGCGGTCGTGGCCGTTATTTAATAAGTTCATAATTTTCCAATTACTTTTGCCCATATACTTGACAAACTATCGTATATTTTTAGATGAAAGCTTCATGTTCTCAATATTGAAGACGAATAGTTAAATGTAGCAACATCTCATTTGTTTATTTTCGTCGACATGTCAAAAAGAAACACGAGCCATATTCGTTGAAAGCGGGTGGCGTACAGCATAAATCAAAATTTCAATTTCCCTGTTGACATCCAGCTAACGCGGGGAAACGTTTCCCGCAATATTATACCGGATATATTTATTTTTATAGTTATTCTGTGTAGAATGTAATCATACTGAACACAATGAGCTAGCTACTCCCAAAAGGTAAATTGAAAAAGATCTGAATAAAGGACATTGAGCGCGAAATTTTGGATATTGCATAAAAAAATTAGATGGCTTATTGTATTTTTTTTTTAAGAAAGGAAGCTTCTAACGAAGTGAAATATTAAAAATTTTACTAGTAGTAATCCGGCTTCGCCAGAGTAGCTCTAATTATTTTTACCAAACAAAACAAACTTAACCCGAACACTCAATCTGAATATTCCCTGAAAATTTCAAAAAGATGTTTTATTTTTTGTTATTAATACAATTTTTCTTTATAGCCTTTGTTCCTCAACCATAAACAATAGAATACTAACAGTAAAGTAATGCAAGTTCGCGAAACAGCGCTATACCTTTCTCTTCTTTCTTCCTTCTCTAAATACGCGATGTACTAAAGGTATCACACAGTACCTACGCCCTCGTCTAAGCAGGCACTAGGGACAAATTTAAGTAAACGTCCTCATTAACCCCTTCTTATTCTCACTGAAGAGCTTACAATTTCCAACATGAATATGTATATTGTTTTAACAATTATAATAAGTATTCAGTTTTATATAATGAGAGCGAACACAAAAGGCTTTTTGAATAATGTATTTTAATTAAGATTTTCACCTCATTTTCGCATATTTTAAGCAATATCTAAAAGAACAAGTTATCATAAAAGGCGTCCAAAACTCACTAAGTCACGGTACTTCAAACAAAGTAATAACGTGCTCTAAATATGGTTTCTAATTTTATTCCTTTTTCTTTATAAACAAACAAAACCCAACGCCTTCTTAGCACGTGATTGCGTTCTATAAGCTAGGCGACGCACTAACAACCCCTTTGATAAAATAGATGAAGTTGTTGCCTGTTCTAAAATAGCTCTACAAAATTATATAAGAATCATTCTTAATAACACGGTACATTTGACCTGGTGATTGGTAAAAGAAAGGCTGAACGACGACGTTATAAACAGAAATAAAATTAATATGCTGTCAGATTTATCTTTATTCAGCGGTTGTCGCAAGTAATTGGTTCGCCTACGATGTAAGCTTACGCGCACTCGACAGCTTAAGCTTATTTGCCTTTTAGATATCGAACACAGAGAAGTTATTATATAGTAATTATTCGTTTGAGCTAAAAATCAATGCGTGAATCCTGAGACTCGATATATGGCGACCGATAGAATATTATTTAAAACTCATTTTAAACTTTTCTACCATTGCTTGACGCATACAAACTCTTTTTAAAAACGAGTTTGAATAGTAAATTGTTGTCGTTCGTAATATTAGGGTAACTAATATGCTATTCACTTAAAATGGAGCGTGCAAATGAAAATAATATATTAATCTTCAACAATTTTCTAATAATAACAAATTCAGGAGACAAGGTCCCAAAACGAGGCCGTTTCGTTTCAGTATTAATGCCCCAAAGTGCTACCTGCAATTACAGTTCATGAAATGGTAATTTAATTTCATAGTGGGTACCCAACGTTTCGCCCACAACCCATAGAATTAAATTAGTCACGCGTGAAGGGGGTTCGGGCGGGTCGCATACAATGATTCCATTAGTTTCTAGAACGCTTATGATATCTAGGAAGCGATTCATTAAACAAGAAATTGGCTCAGGGCTAAGAAACCTCGCGTGACGCAGGGCTCAGGTATAATAAACCTAAGTTATAAGTAATATTAAAACCTTGGCAGTGTTAGACGGTTGACCGTTTTCAATGTCTTTGAACTTCAAGGTTTTCAATACGCTGCGTGTGTGAATGAAGTTAACGATCCATTATTTAAAAAAGTTATATTTAACCTAAGTATTTTCTTCATTAGAAATGTGTGCTTTATCGTAATTTAACAGCTGTAGAGCTCGCAACAACCACATCTGTCGCACGAATGGGTCGGCTCGACTGGTGAAATACCACGACCTGACAGAAGACAGGAGTGAAAGGTAAGTATTCTGCCTTTCGTCTGATGAGTGAGGTGCCGGATTCCTAATTTCAGTCCTCTTCCGCTTCCCTTCCCATTCTTTCCTAATAAGAACTTATTTTAAGATAAGACGTTTACTACTGTCATCTAAAAATATACGATAGTTTGTCAAGTATATGGGCAAAAGTAATTGGAAAATTATGATCTAATTTCTTCCCATCCTTCCCTGATAAGGATAGGATGGGAAGAGGAATGGATCGGGGAAGGGATGGATGGGGAAAAGGAAAAATCCCTTTTCCCGTCTATCCCCACCTCCGTCCAATAAAGGTAGGCAACGCATCTGCAACTCATTTGAAAATAAATAAACACTAATAAGTGACATAAAACGATGTCAGCAATCAACAACAATGCAATCTTACCCATAAGTAAAATTATTATTACATTACGATAAACACAAAAAAAACCTGTTCAAATATGTTTGAAAGAATTTTCTCACAGCGTTATACAGTTACTAGCAATAAATCTAGGTCAATAAACAGAAACGCTACTGTGACGTGTGACGTGCTCCACCACGCGTTACGTTACAGAAACAGTATTGTGATGCGGCGACACAGCGCCGGCTTCCCCGGCCGAGCCAGACGCGGCTGGCCGCTCGCCAGATACGCCAACGTTAGGGGTCGTCGCTCCCGCCTGTCCCACCTCAATGGACCGCCTATCGGTCTTCGTTACACTCCCAAGAAAGCATTATTCAATCTAACTTCCGAAAAACCTTATCTCGTGAAAGTGGTTTTTCATGTACTCGAAAAGATACAATTTGCCACAATTGTTATTTAAGGAATTGTTATTTAACACAATTGTTATTTAATCAACCCAAAAATGTAGACATTTTAAAAGCAATTATGCAATTTAAACAAATGCATTAGGTTTATATTAGATATGTTTATTAGATATGTTTAGAACTAATATTAAGTTCATTATCAATAATAGTAAATATATATAGTATTACATTAGATTATTGTGTATTGTATTAGATGTAATAAATTGTGTGCACATTGGCTTACTATATTTATTACTTATGTATATATGCACACATTACATATGTATACATAAGTAATAAATATACTAAGCCTATATGTTTACGTTGTATTATTTACAATCGATAGCTAATTCATTTCATTATCACCAAAACTTTCATAATTAAAATTCCTCAAAAAGTAAATAAGGAATTAATTTTCTTACTCACGCCATTTGACGATTGTATCTCTTAAAATTTTACAGACGACAATAATAGAAGGAATAATATTTTCTTTACAGTTTGTTTTACTAGTAATTAAAAAAATAATAAACTGTAAAGAAGATTGAAAATAAATGATGCCATGTGTCAAAACGTCCCGTATGTGATTTTTCTAATGTATTGTTGAATCATTCATAAGTGAAGTGAGTGGCGCGCAGCCAAATGCACCGACGACATAGCTCTGGGGTAGCGAACCCGTTTGCTATTATCAATTGATAAGATTAATGAATATTCTCTAAAAGACTTTACCTTTCCGACTACTTTTCTAAAAACGTTACAGGTTACTAAATGTAAAAACTACGATTTAAATGACAAGAGGAAAAAGGAAATTTTTAATAATAATTAAATGACAGTGTACCTCTGCTTAAAAAGTCCCCTTAACCTACGACATTATAGTCGACGCCGATCTAAACTAATATTATAAAAAGGAAATGATTGTTTGTCTGAAACAACTGGACCTATTTGAAAAATTCTTTCACCATTAAATCCAACGTTATCACTGATGAACAAGTTTTTGTTTAAATACCCGTGCGAAGCCGGGGCTGGCCGCTAGTCTATATTCAAAATATTAAGGAAAAAACCGAAATAGCTATATTTTTTCGAGCGTTTTTACTTTCTTAAGCCTACATAAATAATTAAAATAATATTTTAGTCTTAAATAATCATAACTCCATTTAAATAATTAGAAATTGTATGGAAATAGTTGCGCTGTAGTTTCAAACGTTTTACATTTATATTTGAAGGCAACATAAAAGTTCAAAGGATCCGTGCGGTTCCTTTAATTAATGTTACGTAAGGAGAATCCTGTCCGCAGACTCACTACTACGAGTTTATTACGGCTCAGCATATCTTAAATTAAACGAAACCGTATATAATGAAATTTTATGTGAGCCACATTTCTCAGAACAAAGTAATTTTACACTCACCAAAGTCGGTGGTACATTTCCCAAGCTCAGATTGAAAGATCCAATTTACTAATATAATAGAAACAAATTTCTTACGTCTAATTCAATTTCATAAAAATGACGTAATAGACATTTTATTAGCCTATCAATCAAAGGATAATTCTCTATCATGATATTATGATAAAAGCTAAGATAATTCGAAAAGGATTTAAATTGGATCTTTCAGAGTACAGTAGTTTTATTTTAAAAATAATTTTAAGCCACTTAGGCGACATAGTTGACATTTGTTGCCACATTGATCTTATTTCGCCATGAAATTTATTATTACAAATACTGCAGAAGACCAAAACCATCGTATTTGATAGAAATTATCAATGACAAATAAGACAATCGAGGCATAATCATTATCACACGTATATAATAAACAAAAATTTCAATGAACAAAATTTGATATTGTAAAAGGTTTCTTCAGCCGCAAAAACAGTCGTGACAGTCGACGACGTTAATAAACTCGATTTATTTTCTAACTCAGACGAAAGGAAGGGAATGGCTGGCTGAGTTCATTTTCTCATTCTGTCGTAGTGGAAATGTCGTCAATTTAATTGTGTCCACGCTCAATTTATGCAGTTTATTTAATTTTTAAATGAATGAAGGATGTGAAGCAAATAGGGTAAATTGTTATTTTAGTTGTTTTTTTTTTCAAAGCGCTAATTACTATTTTTTAATTACTTAAATTAATTACTATTTTATTACTAACCTTTCCTTATATTTATGTATGTTTTAAAACACTGGGTCACAAAATAGGGAAATAACAAGTACAGACCTTTATATAACTATCTTATTGACGGAAACAAAGAAGTTTCTAACATATTGAGTGTTGTGATGAGAAAGGCTTCGAATATTTAATAACTGTCAAAACGTGGTATCGTACGCCAAGACAATCTTATTTTGTAGAATTGACTATACCCTCTTAGGTACAGTCAATTCTACAAATTACTACTATTTTATTTTATAGAACTAATGTCACTAGTGTCTAAATCAGTTTGAGTTAATCGTAGTTTAACTGTTTAATTTGTCCTGCAAAAACATTTTTGCTATATTATTTTTGTGGTTTTAAATTAATTATACTATAAACACTAATTTGTAATGTAAGCGACTGCTTCTGGGAGTGTTCTTTTGAGAA
This sequence comes from Papilio glaucus, assembly GCA_000931545.1. Classification (NCBI taxonomy): domain Eukaryota; kingdom Metazoa; phylum Arthropoda; class Insecta; order Lepidoptera; family Papilionidae; genus Papilio; species Papilio glaucus. Next base: position 153,475 of record JWHW01024526.1, on the reverse strand, counting down.
CGTAATTTTATTTCCAAGCCAACAGAGAACACAGCATACAATTACTACAAGTACTAAACGTATTGTTTTATTTTTGATTTAATAGTAAGAAAAAATAGTAGACCTATTCCTGTGATCGTCGCTTTTTCTTAGGGTTAGAATTTTTTTATGCGATTTTACAGTATAATACCAAAGGGTATGCGAGATACAAATTATGAAAAAAGGTAAGAATAAAGGGACAAACCTTAACACTAAATAATGAGATTTTTATTCTAATCCATGAACGGGGGGGTCAAAGGTTACCAAACAACGCCGATCGAATAAATATATTCATGACATATTTGGAAATTTAAATATATTGAAGGTGAAAATCTTTTCTTGCCTCAAATGAAAAAATAAAGATTCAGGGTATTTTGAACAAGATTTAAATAATAAAACAATACCAGTTGTGAAAGTTAATAGTTATAATAACATATTTATATTCATCGAGACTCATTAAACCACAACACAAACATTTGGTTAGTTAATTTGTATATAAAGTATGCACAAACAACTAAGTAAATTAAAATCGCGTGCGTATGCGGTCTTTGTCAAAAATAATAAATGTTGCCATTACGAAATATGTACATATACAAAGAGCAATAAAATATGGAATAAGCAATAAAAAATAATAACAAAATATCGCTGTGTAAGCGCTACTTATGCTGGCGAAAAGCAATAATGGTCCTTCTTCGCGCGAAACGTCGCGATGTCGCGGGGGAGGACTCACGAATGCTGACGCTGTGTATTTTCCCCTCGAGCAAGGGAGCTTCCCTCGAGGCTTAGGGCAAGGCCACGTTGATATTTATAATAAATCGTTATCTTTAGTTATTTCTTTGTATGCTAGAGGGTAAAAAAGGACATAAGTACACTAGCTCGTAGCATAAAAATGTTGAAGACTTAGAAAGGCAACTGTACACGATCAGTGGTGTATGGATATCCAGCAGGAGTCCTTAAATGAATGTATGGATACGGATTGAATATTATACATACATTTATCTGCATAATGTGTGCAACAAAAATAAAGTGCTAACGTAGCTTATGAAATACAAATTTTTATTTAGTATTACTTATTTGCTATCATCTTTCGCCTTTTAATGTGGAATGAAGCAATTTGTCTGCAGTACACTGGAAAATAGGCCCTATCGCCCCTAAGGTGCTGATATCAATATCGAATTTACATTGATATTTTAGGACAAAAAAGAGTCAGGTGTTACAATCAAAGGGCCTAAACATTCGTTTATAGGGTGGTTGTATCAGCACATTTTTTACTTTAACTTTGAGGTTGACCACTTTTATTTACATTTCAAATAAAAATATATTGTTTTCTGCGTATCTCTCGGTCCAATACTTCAGTGTGAGTCAATCAATTTGCAGTTACTGTGTTTGAATATCTGACATATCGGAATAGAAGATTCAAATAAAAATATTTCCATGCGATCGCAATACAAACTTCAAACCTATTCACAGTCTGCATTACCATATTAATCGACGAGTATGCCGCGGAAATAACAAGGCCGTTGTTACGCATATCAACGTCGCAGGTTATTCCGTAAGCTCTTCCTGAAATATATAACACTGTATATATCTATTGTAATGTGAAGCTGTGATGTATGGTTGCGCTACGCTGATTTATACTTTAATTATTGTTATTTATTATCTTGTTCACAGCAAATGAGGACACCGTAAGAGCTCCGGGACAAACCACAAACAAGTTCAATTCCTTACGTACTTGAAGTGACAGATATTACAGATTTCCATTTCGTACGGTTCTGGCACATTTGTTACACTACACTTCGCTTCTTCCCTATGTATACTTCTTATGTATATAACGATAATATAATATGAATGGATCTTTCATATTTTCCTTCTCTAGAAAGGACTATGAAGTAAAATACTTATGTACGCAAGTAAAAAGTCTTCATCAAATATAACTAAAAAATTTGTCCCGCGTACCCTTTGTTTGTAAAAGACTTTAAAAGCAATTGATGATAGTTTAATAAAAATATCTTGGAATCATAGATAAATGTCAAAAAGTTGTTATTTGTTGCCATGGTAACACCATGAAGTTGGTGTCGTTTTCATCGTAAAAATACACTCTCGTAATTTTTTTCAAACGCGCCAAAAAGTCCTCCAGAAATAATGTGTAAATATACAAATATTTATTACATTGTACAATCTAAGTGAGTATCTAGTGCTGACAAGGAGAATTAGCCGGAATGGTCTAACGATTACCTTAGCGCGGTATAAATCGTGCGTTGATGACAGCTTCCGGCCGGGAACCGGAAGCTTCGCGGTGCCCGATAGAGGTCGAGTCATTGTATTCAAAATATTATATTTTATCTAAACAGTAACGTGGTACTACATGCAATAAAATCAATAAATATTACAAAAGTAACACAAGACTGAGGTCTCTGAGATTTAATGCAGGTACAGTTTCTTCTAAAGATATCATTATTGTTGGTACTTCGCAAGAACAACTGACCTCTCGCTACCTATTAAACACGGTTTTCATCTTGGGTAAACGATTGATATTCAATAGGCTGAATTTTTTTGTATAAATAGCTTTATATTAACGAAAGCATGGACGATTAACATCAACAATTTCTCACATTTAAACAATGTTTCTAAATAATCCTACTATCAATACAAAACCAAAGCTCAGTAGTATGAAATATTTTTTCTCAATTCACATCAATTCATTTCAGTTGGTTGTGAATTTTCGACAGTGCTGATAATTTCAATAACAATCATTATACTCGATAATTCGATCGAGTACTATTTATGTACTATTTACTATTTATGTCTTTATTATCGGACTAGTTGTTGCCCATAGCTTCGCACGTATTCGTTTCTCACTTTCCACGCTAAAAGCTGTCATTATCAAAACAATAAACATTGCTATGGCAACCGATATTGTAAATGAAGGTTTTATTTACCTCGGGGACAACTTAATTTTCGGAATAAAAGGTAAGAAGTATCCTATGTAATTTTCTGTACTCCCGTCAGAAGAAATGATTACGAATGTGTGTGCAAAATTTCATGATGATCGTTTGACTCATTAAGGAGTTAAAGCGTAACAAACAAACAAATAAACTCACATTAGTATTCATAATATTAGGATTAGGCACCTCCTAGGCCGAGCTCTCAATGCTCTCAGTTTAAACATTCGTAGATTCGCAAAGGTTCCCGTGAAGAGATATTTTATCTTGATCTGTTACTAAGCTATAGTTGAGCATTAACTCATTTGAATTCCTGCACATGTTATCATGATTGAAAGCGTAACGACCGTTACATTTATCAGCAAAACAAAGAAAAGATTACTAGAAACGCCTTTTTAAATATACATGTGGACACGCACATTTTGAGCGGCTTTCTAACGAGTTAACCCTCAAAGCCTTAAGCGGGAGACGCGACCCACCGTGACTGTATAGAATACAAAAACGATTACGTCACCGCTCGCCCTACTTGGTATCGCTCATTTAAAACGCGATATCTCTTTTGGTCGGAGAATAGTGTTACTTATTTATTCGTTCCAAATTAGGCAATTATATTTTTTTTTGTAAACGTACAAGCGCTGCGTCTGTGTATTAAATTTGTTTTAATGAGACTGTTCATTTGACAGAATGTAAAATATATTTCTTGTGTATTTCATTTAATTGCCAGTGTTTTAAAATTTCCATTAAAAACTTTAAATATAAATTACCTACAATAGACGACCTAAATTTGGACCACTCAATAATCGGGTACAGTCACCAACAATCCATCCGCCATAAAGTTAACATTTAAGCGCATTTAAGGGCGTGCATCTTCAAATAACACATACTTATTAGTTACGAATCACCTTAAAGTGTCACAACGACACCTTCGTGTCGTACGTAAAACACAACCTTGGTGACGTCACATCGCCGCAGACTCACAGGCGGTCACTCGGCCCACTGCTTACGCAGTGCACTTTCGCCGATGCAGCTCGCATTAGCTGCAGTCCACTTTCATTCTCTGTAATCATTCATTCATTGAAATTATTGTTATTTAAATACTACAGTGAGTATAAAACATACTTATATGAATAAAGCAATGAAGAATTGTTCAGTAACGCATTATCAACATCCAAACACTGTTTTGTTAAAACAGCATTTATCTTTAAAGTATTCAAAACCCTCAAAAAGAAATAGCTATATCTATTTTGATTAAACAAATTTAGCAACAAGTTGACGTTGCACAGATAATGACGATTGGGCAAAGTCGCTTCGCTTACTGGCAAAATGAAGGCATTCATTTTGCTAGTAAGCGCTTACGTCAGTTGCCCCCCGTTCATGTCAGACAACCGAAAAAAGAACCGCACAAACCGGTCGCACACGCTACATTGTGTCTCTGATCCGATATTTAACATCAGGTAACGAATCGATTTTCAATTGAAGAAGTATAATTAATGCCTTTTTTAACTAAACCGAAGAAATAATACAAAATATAAAGTCCTTTTACCTGCACCCGCTGCATTCGTTATGAGTCACTTTGTACAACTATAGAATTACAACAACCAGTCTGTTATCATATACAAACAGTTTATGAAGTTAGCACACATCTGTTCTGAAGACAAAACATTTTTTATGAAACATGGATTACAAACAAGAGCACAGGTCAGGTAAATGTAAGCGATCTCTTGTGCTCCATAGACACCTGTAACCTCGACTGACAAACATAATCAATGTGTCGATAGAATGTGTGCCCATCACTCAAGGAGAATAAGATAAGTGGTTTTACCAGCCAGTACACATTCGGGACGAACGCATCACTTTACCAGTTTAGAATATTCGGTACATAAATAAATGACCAGCGATTTCGTGAACACGAGTCGACATTACAATAAACGATGTGTATTAAGACGAGTTTAATACGGTAATCAAAATAAGAACCTAATATTAACTTTGTACTCTAGACGACTTGCATTTGAAACTCAACACGGTTTTGCCTTTTTACATTAATGTATTTTTAAAGTATATATTTAAAAATGTAGCATTTACACGTGGCACATAAAAACACATGTACACGACTTTGGTGTAATAATTGGTTAATGTTAAAGTACGAGTTCTAGTTAGCATTCCTAGTTTCTTTAGCCATTTATGTAGTTTTTTCTACAAATATGGCTTCAGAAATACAATTTTTATTACATATCCGAATTGATTTACCATTGTATTTCAAATGTTACTCTCTCGATGTTAAAGAAAAATATAACTTTTTAAGATGTGCTGCACGTAAAATGTGAGAAAATATAAAACCTGCAAACTGACATTATAGTAAACCCTTAGCCGAATTGTCGGGTCACGAGAAGACGTCGAAAAGACTGCGAACCAGAAACGTCTTATGTTTTGTTCGTGGCAATTATGTTAATAAGTTGCGTGAAAGCGAGAAAACTTGTAATGGGATAAGTTCCAAGTTACAGGTCGCATACAAACACGGGAACGAGGGCGCGATGTACTGTACCGTTCGGCCCGGTTGCTTATTATTTCATTTCTTAAACAAACTTATCCCTTAACATCAAGCGCCTTCATGTTGCCCTGGTACTTTTGAAGGCCAATTAAATTTTTACGGACCGGTTACTTTGGCAGGTGCACGCAGATAAGGGACAGATGTTCCATTCCAGTTTTACATAAAAATAATCCTAATATGAACATAGTACTTTTAGCTCGAGATATCTCATTAAATTGTCAACTTTTAGAGAATCTTGGATGTAAGACATCAGAATAAAACGACAGGCCAGTAATCAAGTTGAATATAAAATAAATATATTGTTTTGTTTAGGATTAATAGATATTTGGTTTAGGCCCCGAATTTACGTAATTCTGGTACTGTAGGTCGCGGGTTCGAACCCATGCAGGCGCGCTTTACTTTGTGTAAAATGGTGAAGCAAAACATCGTAAGGAAACCGGCGTGTCTTAAAACCACCAAATTCGAGCACATGTGACTTCCACCAACCCGCACTGGGCCCGCGTGGTGGATGACGGCCCTTTCCCTTTCTCGGAGAGGAGGTCTGTATCGGTGGAGGGAAACATACTAAAAAAGGCTAATTTATTATTACTTTTATTATATAAGCCTATTTTAATGCCACTGTATACACATATTCGTGTAGAAATCTGCTAATATTGCCCTAAAATAGACACAAATGTGGGTCAAAAAATATGATACCATATAAAAGTTATAAAATGCATTTCGCAGCAGCACCGCGTGTGCCAATATTTTTAAAAACATTTCATAAAGAGTATTAAGAAAACAACAAATCAACACAATATCGTGAATCATTTATAACTATATCATCGATGACACATTCAAATCTAGATAAGTTAACATGTAGGCGGGCTATCGCAGAGCAAAGCAGACTCATTGCTGGACTCTCTCGGCACCGTCCACCCAAATATGGGATTTTATGTTCGTCGGCTACCGGACTCACGCTACGTCATACCCAAAACAAAAACAAATACATTTAATTAAGAAATATTTAAAGGGAATGTGTCTTTGAATGAAATGGACACATTTACAGTTATAAGTAGTACATTGTAGGTACTCGTAAATCTAGTACCATGTTTACTACTAATAACGGTATGGTAGTTGGTTGAGGGGTGAGGCTATGACGTCGCGTGGCGCCGCGGCGGCTCGGCCCGTTCCAACTGTCTGCGATCGGAACGCCGCCGATACGACGAGGGGCTCACAACACGCTTCTTAGATTTCGTTTCAGATGAATGAACCCTCGCTATTTTCTAGTAATAGATCAAGTGCGGTTGGGCTCTATAGATTTACAATCTACTATAACAAGTACGATTACAAACATACCAAGTAAAACTGAGAATCATTCGAACACTACGTTCTATAGTTGTTGTTGTTTCTGTACGATATCTTCACATACAGAAACACGTCACGCCCTCTGTTCAGTACTTGTGTACTCAATCATAGGGGATTCAAGGAAGTTAATAAGTTTTCATATATTTTAAATCTATTGTGTTTGTCAGATAGAACTCGCTTCATACAATTCATTTTAGTTCACCCATATGAACTACTGCAATAAGGACATTCGATAAAAAAGGTAACCATTTATAGCGAGAAGTAAAAGGGTTACCCAAAATATAAAAGAAAATAAATTCCTTAGAAATCATTCAAGAATAAAATACCTGCGCATGACCGAATACAAATTTAAGCAACAACGAAAATCCATCGTTGCACGGTACGAAGGCGAAACAAATTCGAACGAGACACGTAGGGGCAATCGAATCTTCATATAGATTGTATGTGCTACGAGGAACCCAACTCAGCCGCTTCCAATTTCACTGAAGTACGAGGAATTCACGATATATTTATACGTGGATATATCAGCTCTCTTTGGTATACGAATAAAAAAATAACATTGGTTTTTCAATCATATTTTACAATTTTAGTATTCAACGAAAAAACATAAAAAAGCACATCGTACGTCCGCGACTTAAACAAATTGAATATCAGCTGGAAATTTTGTGTCTTGGCACACTTTCCTATCTTCAACATCGCTTGGCCTAATTACCTTCCGATAATGATTTAATCTTTCATCCTGGGGGAGCAATCTCCCCCGGCGCTGTACTAAATTACAGGGCGAACGTCGCTCGATCAGGAATTTTTATTAAATTTCGAAGATTTCGCCTCTAGACCAGATACCAGTTGTTCAGCGTTAAAACAATTATTTTTATTAAGCTTTTTAATTACAGATCTTCGGATTAATTATTACTTTCTCAACTAAACAGGAAACATAATATATGTACGACAAAGTGAGATAATAAACGGTTAATTAAATTATTCTAAACACACGCAAGCTTTCCATTTTTACGCGCTTAGTCAATGTAAACTAGAATCAACACGAAGAATGATCTATTATAGTCTAAACATACATAGATAAGTACGTTTCTTAACCTAAATTTCATATAGAAATACGTTTTGACGTGAACATCTTTGGCTTCTAAATCTCACTCGGAAGTGCGTAAATAATACGACAGGCACGAAGATAGCGAGGACACGTGGATACTTTAGATTTGGATCGTGCAAACGCGACGTGTTTTAGAAAAGGTACTATGGAAGCGACGTGTGCGGCAAAGGTGAGATATCAATTGAAGCACCGCTCTTGTGACTTGAATAATAAAATAAACTAGCAACTAAATAATTTAAACGCGTACTAACTTACATACTTAATTGCTTGGATATTTAAATTCTAAGTAATATGCGAAATAATAATACGAATGTAGGTATGTTACGCTTTAACTCCAAAACGAATCAACCGATCTTTACGAAATTTCGCACACACATTGTCCGGGGTACATAAAACACAGAGTACCTTTTATCCCGTTTATTTTTTTTATTATTTTTATACTTATATAAAATATAGGTCGCCATGGTAATGTATGAATAGACAATAACAGATTTTTAACAATTTGTTATTTTCATGACATACCATTACCATGGGCAACAATAACAACTTTTTGACACTATCTATAACTCTATTTCTATATATAAGTTCTGCGTGAACAATACGAACAGCTAGTTAACTATAAAATAGTTGATTCTTTGTTAAAATATTATAAACAATTTATCTTTATACAATCAGAATTATTTCGTAGTTTTCTAAATGCGTCTGAAATGAAGATCACACGATGTATAATAATGCAGTCGGAATAATGAAATTGTACGAAACGTTGCTGCGAAATTTGCCGTATTACAGTTTTAATTGTAAATACCAACAGCAGGCAAGCACGCTGACCGTGGCCGAGATCTGAGCAATGCAGCACGAATATGTATTAAGAAAAACTAATAATTAAGAAATCCAAAATAAAGTCTAACTGGTGAGTTTACACCATAAACTATGTGTAAAAATCATTAGTGTTGTAGTTTGTAACATAAGTTCATAGACAAAGTATACGGCGTAGATGTATTTGGTTATCATACATCATTCTACTTTTACCTTGGTCCGTAAAATTAGTTTAATTTCACAGAATTTAAGAGTTTCCAACAACTACACCATATAATAAAATCGAGACTTCCTATTAAACAAAATTTGTTTTACTTTGGGTTATGTTGTTACAGCTTTTCCTCAGCTAATATTTCATATTTAAGGCACAACAACACGTCTACAACTTTGTTCGAATGTCATATGCATTACATTTCAACAGCGATTGTATAATACCATTCTCTAACAGCGAAAATCAATTTTCAATTCAAACCCTTCTAACACTACACATATTACACTCACATGAAAAGAATCCTATATCTACTTTTATTTATTGGTATTTTTTATAGCAAAATAAATATTTTAACCTTGAAAGTAGCGACAGGTCTTACGCGTACTGTTTAGTAATATCGTTGGATTAGCAGGATTAGCAAGCCACGCATGGCACAATACACTATTTATTTCTATACGATCGTCGTACTACACATAAAAAATGAAAAAGAGGTTGACATTAAAATTTCTAGCGCTTAGGTCGAGCCACGGACAAATTGAGGCTAAGTGACCCAAAGGTTGCCACCCTATGCGCTTAACAAAAAAATAAGCGCCACGAAACCTAAATTCCAATGTACATTGCCACCCACATCGCAGAGGACTCCACAGAGTGGCAGAAGACCGTAAGAGAAGGTCGCGATCCTAAATTTTACAAAATCATTGATACGATAACATATTATCAAAGAAAAACCACTTAGTAAAAACTCACTTAGATTTTTATATGTACATATGTATGTACCTACAAACGTATGTCAGTGAGATGACAGTTGTATTGATATCTGTACACTATGAACTAGTTCATGGTCAGTCAGCATACAGAGATAATAGTTACAGTGTGCAGTAAATACATAAATTTTACATTTAAAACTATTTAGTCTTGATATTTTTTTTCATTATTTTAAATTTTTTTTTCACTATTTTAAAATTTTAGTTTAAAGTTTATTTTCCAAATTACTTCAATTTAAGTTATAATCGAGTATAGTGTCGTAACTTACCACCGTATGACCTTAGCACGCCTGGCGCTTATACTATTGTATTAAAATGTTACCTTAACGCTAATCCTAGCAAGCCTTTTAGTATTTTACTACCTGGAACAATAAAATATAATATTTAATTCAATTAGAAGTACTTACAAGACATTGTGCCATACTTGTGCGAGGCAGAAAATCTATTAAAAAAAACACGTCTATTTTCTCACAGGTTTTCCAGGCCCTAGCACTATTGTAGAACAAGAGATAAACCAAATCAACATTGATGAGTGCGATAATGACGCGCGGTGCTAAACATCGCTGCGCTGTGCATGTATTATCAACGGTCGGACATTCGTCGCGGGTGTGCTTCCTATTCTGGCATACTGCATTGTTAATTATGTGCGATTCGCGTAACCCGCTCTTTGTAGCGGTTAATTACACGCCCCGCGCCGACTGCGTCGCACCCGCCTCTCATCTCGACGTTCCGTTTTAAAACAATGCGGCTAAACTTTATTCAAATTTTTTGCACGCCCCGGGCGAGCTAATTTGTAAAAGTATTGGACAGCTTGTACATAACTCATTTTTCAACTTTATAATAGTGTGTACAAATATTTTAAGACAAAAGATTTATGTAATGAAAACTTTAGTCGGGTTAGGGAATATTTGGCAGGGGAAAATCTTATAGGTTCACGTGAATTTGGAACAGCTTCGACGAACTTATAGAAAATTTTTTGTATTCAATTTTGGATTTTATTGTTAAACAATTATTTTTGTTGATTATTTATTTTTGAACTATTGTCACGCCTTCTAACCTGTTTTGAGTTTTCACTTGTACGGGCAGTCCTTATGACTCCCTGTGTCTTTTTTAATCTGTCACTTTATCATCAATAGAGACGCTTACTGGTTTACCGAAATCTACCATAAAAAAAATATTTGTGCCTGGTTAATCTCAAAATTGCTAAAACAACATAAAGACAACGAGTATAATCTTAATTCTTAATTTAATACTTATGAAATGAACAAATGATTGTCCTTGATGCGATTTGAATACATATCGTTAGAACCCAGGTTCTGTTGTTGTGTTGCAAAAAAAAACCTCTGCATATTTATATCGCATGTGTAGTACATAGATAGCTCGTCATCGTTGAATTCGTTTAATCGATTCTGTGATAAGGAATATTCCTTGTAGACGGCACGTTATCTTATCGAACCGGTCGCCGTGGTGAATGTCAAACAAACACTAGAGCCTATTATAGAAGTCGACAATCCGAATCGTACGGAGTAAAGACGTTATTCGGTAAAAAGGAATGTATTCACTACGCATTACTTTCATAATATTTATGAATTTAATTTAGCAGCATAGCCAACATGATGAAATTAATTTAAGTAAAATACCATTTATTATAAGTATGTTAATGACACGTTGCGAGTATTACAACTACTAGAAATGTTAATGTAAGACAAAAAAGTAAATGGAAAAGGACAACAGTGGTAGAGCCCGCAACAACAACATCTGTTGCACGAATGGGCCGGCTCGATCGGGGAGATACCACGACCTTACAGAAAATAGGCGTGAAGTAGAAGTACTCTGCGTTTCGTCTGATGAGTGAGGTGCCAAAGGCCTAATTTCAGTCCTGTTGGACTGAAATGGAATGATTGGACGGGGAGGGGTTAACGGGGACAAGGCAATATCCTTATTCCTGTCTATGCCATCCTCTGTCCATTAAAGGCAAGCAACCCATCTGCAACACATTTGCTTGTTGCAGATGTCTATGGGTAGCGCTCACTTAACATCAGGTGGTCCGCTTGCTCGTTTGCCACCTTATTCCATAAAAAAACGGAAAAGGAAAAATAATATTTGACTACTGAAATACACGTAATATTTTGCTAATGGTTCAATGCACTGTTGATGCAGGATTGCGATTTGGGGAGGGGGCAAGTTTTAGCAAGTAAAAAATTTAATAAGAATAATAAATATCAAGTTCACTTTAAAATACGCCATTAAAATATGCCGGAAATTGTATTATC
>JWHW01024526.1:82727-133153 GCA_000931545.1 Papilio glaucus | reverse complement strand
ACGGCCGGCGTAACGCCAACCCTCCTCGGGAATAAGCTACTAACCGAACCTATCAAAACCATTTTACATCAGAATAAAGACGTTATTTCTAAAATCGTCTATATACGTGTAAATACTCCGTTACCAAATGTACCAATGACGCTCCCTGGTATTACCATTGCCAGAGAGCGTCGTGCGTCACCGAATTACGTACGTGTGCTATGAAAATCTTAATGCACAGTGTGTCTAGCTGATACTTTGTGCTATGAAAATCTCAATGCACACTGTCTAGCTGATACTTGCAAAATGTCCCAAACTAAAAGTTGAACCTATTCAACCGAACAGCTATTTTATAGCATTTTTATCGAACAAATGTTTGACATGGATCTTAGAATTGGTATAACTTATTCATTTGTAAACCGTTTGAGATAAAACCAACACTAAATGTTAAGCGAAGCTTACCACAATACATTAGTGAAAACCGCACCCAAATAGGTTAAGCCATTTCTGAGATTAGCGGTAACAAACGCACAAACAGACAAAAATTTAAATAATCATTGTTTGAAGGCGCCCAATAATAGCTTTCCTCAAATATCTTCCATGTACAGACAGCCATCAGTTACATTTTTATTATATGTATATAGATTTGGTAAAATGCAGTTTACCTAAGTGACATGATTAGCGAAAATGTGATTACGAAAAAAGAAACATAATGTCTCTGTTTGATAGAAATTAGAGTATGTGGCATGTATCTAAATTTTAAAGATAGCTTACTATACCCATACTGACTTTTCAAAAATGTTCACGTACAATACGGTAATTGTAAAACCATTTCGACGGATACTATTAATCCTTATCAACGTATATACCCGGGTGTAACCCATCCAGAAATTAATGCAAAAATAATAAGGTAATACAACATAAAATAATTCTAAGGTATATGCATCTAAATACATGGCGGTAAGTGCATCGGAAATTTCTCAGACGCGGTGGGATTCCCGTAAATCACTTATCGCGCCGTATCGATCAGAAAACAACGCCGCTGATAATTAAACTGGAGACTTTAATCTTATCCACTGTACACGAATTGAAAACTAACCAGTTTCTCAATTGAATTAGTCGACACTCCTCTGTCTAGTCTGGATGTGAAGGGAGGGGGTGCACTTAGTATTGTTCAGACTAAAATTAACTATATCAACGTGGATTTAAAGCTTACATGGACGAAGTTTGGGTCGAAATTTTGGTATTATTTAAGTGATTAATGTGTGAAGCACATTATAATAAAAACCTACAATAAAAAAAATCTTCGTATGATGCACCTGTCATGAACCAAAAACTTATGAATATTATTAAAAGCTATAAAGTTAATGATAATTTGATGGATCGAATTCCCTTCAGTAATAGGGAAACATGTGACCATTGGCGAAATTGGATACTCCGTATCACTGGTTATATGGATTAACTGCCCTATAAATATTTATCGAAGACACGGATGGCAAGAAACCGGTTCGCTGCGAATAGATGTTCCTGTAAACCGACGCAGTGTCACGTTATTTACAATTAAATGGAACACACATTGCTAACCCCCTGTTTATTTTAAACATTTAAAGAAATCAGATTACATATTGTGTAAGGGTTAGAGTTTTGTGAAAAAGACAACATTTTTAGTCACATTTTTCTGCGGTATTAGTAAACATTGATTTTCGTCACAACTCATCTAGGTAAGGGACATGTAACGTACATTTTACGTGGAAAAAAAATGTCACTGATCCAACGTTTTCCATGGCATTGTTCGCCCGCACAATTCCCTTATCGCTTAGCGTTCTTTTACTTTTTGTTGGGCTCTTAAGGGTCGTACTGTGATGGTAAATAGCTTTCTAGAATCTTCCTTAATAATTGGGCCAAATGAAAAAGAATTTGAACATCGTATTGGTAGATACCGAGATAAGCACGTTCAAGCAAACTCTTCAGCTTCATTATAAAATGTAAAGATGTACATATTTTTAAACAAATAATGACTTGGATAAAGTAATCCACGGATTTCATCAACATCTTAAATTTAAAAAAAAAACAACTTTAAAATATTCTATATCAATACACGGTACAACTACCCGTGTTCTTATAACAGTTCAACGAAGAGTTGAGTAAGACGTTTGGGCTTTTGGCAGACAGGATATGCATAAAAACGAGCCTCAACCTAGCATGTGGTCGTACAAAACGTCAAAAGAACATACATAAAGGATAGCATGTATGGAGACCACGATGGAGTCCTACTAAAATAATAATAACTGTCCCCATTTTTTAGGATAATTTTTTTGAACACTAACTTTACTGATAGAGGTTTGCACGAAAACGGATGTGAACTTATTAAAAACCCGAAGCACTAGATTTTTTTTTGCTTATTTAGTCAAAATCAAGGCAAAAAAAATTATCAGACCAGGTCCATCAGCATACATTACTATTTAACGAATGAAATACTTCTATATTTATGTATTCGTTACCATATCATATGTGCTTTATCTAAAGTTATTTAAAGTAATGTATATACGTAAATTAGTATTTCAAACATGACAATAAAACAACATCATTGTCTTACCAATACTAGGAAAGACAATATTTAATATAACACATTATATAATACATTATCACTTATAAAGGGTGCATAAAACGATTTAAATATCATTACCGCATCACACCTCAAGCACTATATTCTAAAAATATAAAATAGAAGTTATCTTACAACGTTTAGATATGGCTTTATTTTCATCTTAATAAAATCGGTCGTTAGCAATGTTTCGTTAATAAGTTTTAATCAATAATACCAGTAGAATGTGTCCGTTTATAGAAAAGACAAGTCGCAGTGCAGCAAACCACAAACGCTGGTTAACCACGGAATGGAATCCGTAAAGAAAAGCAAACCGCGAGGATCCCCGTGCCACGAACAAGTTGCTAGTTATGCATAGTCTAAATAGAGGAGATAAAAACTGGGATTAACTACACATCGATAACATATTATCTTGCAATTAAGAATTAAAATAAGGGTACTTTAATTATAAGGAATCTAACAAAGAACAATTTTTATTTCATTTCAATCTTAGACACCTTATCTTTCCTTCTAATAATCAAATATTTAGTCTATTTGTTGATTTATGTAGACATTACATCAATCCATCCTTCTATTCTTTTGTTTTATTTGCTAAATAATACACTGCTGGTTAGTTTCATGAAGTAATTATAGGGTATTGGGCAAAATGATCACAACACAGTATCAGTACAACACACTGATAATTTGTGGTACTTAAACTAAAGAAGAAATGTTACATAAACATTATTACTTTCGTTCGATGTGACTATATTTTCCAAATAAATATAGACACAATCAACTCTTTCTCTTCGGCTAGAAGTCGGCTGTTGGACGTAGACGTAGGACAGTTTAGTAAAAGATACAAAATACTGTAGATAAACCACCGTTTGGTGTAATGAAAGCCTTTTGTGAAGTCGAGCTTTTATTTCGAGAATAGATTCTTGTTTCTCTTAATCCATTCAACAAAATTGAATCCCGTTTCGCTCAAGCCACTAAAGCTTTGCCTCTTTTGTTGCTAACCAATTCTTTTGAACGACGACTTCAGAACAAAATGTACAGTACCTTTTTCGTTTCGTTTATTGCACCTAGCTGGGATAAACAATCATAACAATTAGTATTTTTTTCTTGGATAGAGTCTAAGATCGAGTTTACTTGCGCGAGTCGACGACCTTAATTTGGAGTGAAATGTGAAATGCAATCTTTTCACATCTATTACTGGGTCAAACATGCAGTATAATGTATTCTCTGGCAATAATTGGTATTAACTTACTGTAAACATTTTAGTTCGTCTAGATTGACGGAACCACACATGAAACACATATAATTCAGTTATATATTATATAAATTATAAATATCAGTGAGAAATTGGCCGTGACCTCGAACTAATCCCAGTCCAACTCACCCTGAGGAATGGCCCCCGGCGGGCTAGAAACAAGTCGGTACATACACCGGACTATACGTAAGCCGTTATTAATGTAGTTTATTAAAATGTCTGTCGAAAGTATAAATATTTTTTCGAATTAAATTTGTTTCCAATTGAAATTATTTATTCATTCGTCGTTACCTTCATCGCTTCACTTACGCGTTTCCGTACATGACGTAGTACAATATTGCATTGTTACGCAAATGTATTTGTGTATTACATTGTCGCTTCACTATGACACAGTTACGAGAATATTGAACACTGTAAATCGATTTATTTTAATATTTCATTCCAAGAATACTAAAACAAGTATACGTTAATATTTTACAGTAATTTAAAAAACAATAATTAAAGAAAATCTCCAAGGAATCAAGTATATTCAGATGAAAGTATATTGTCGCACAAGCGTTTTGTTGTATATTTCTTCTTCCTTTATATTCCTTTTCTTTGGACACTAACCTCTCACTCCAACCGAGGCTCTTAAGAAAGACAATGAAGCTCAGGTAAAAGCTATAGCGACAATAAGATCTATTGTTAACAAAAATAGGGCGTTAACCCACATCCCAGTAACAGGAAATCTTTTTACATTTTTTATTGAAGTAAAAACTTCTTTAACCACGTTCGACGATATTTGACAGGAGAAAATCTTATAGGTTCGCGTGATCAACATACTCAATATACGTCAGCAACATTCTCATTTGAATTTGGAACAGTTTCGACGACATTTTTCATTTATTTTTCTTGTTCACAATTTAGAATTTTATTGTTAAGATACACAGGTTTATTTTTGTTGCTTATTTATTCATTTATTTTATTGTTAATTATTTATTTATATATTATTTATAAACCGTATATTGACACATAAAAACACAAGTCACTTTAACCATCCTTTTTTTATCATTTTAAATTACGGCACATTCAAATGTAGTTTAGTTTATATAAGCGCCTTCTAGAAATATCAATTGAATCGTGCAACGAAAGAGAGATGAAAGAGGTCGTTTAACTTGTAAATAATTCGCTGATTGGCGGGAGCAGCTGCGACGGCACGCGATAAGGGGCGAGGCGAGGCTTGCTAGATATTTGCATTTTATATCACATCAATTATCAACAAGCCAAGGTCGTGCCGCTCCAAATTGAACGTATTCCAAAGATATGGTAATGAATGTTCACATCGAAATACTGCGAACTCTTGTTCCTATGAATTTGAATCTCACATATTTCTCAGTTCTGGCGCTTGAAATAGTTACTAAAGGTGACATTAGAATATCAATGAATTACATTGGACTTACTTAACGCAAAGTTCGTTAAAGACACGGCATGACGCCATTGCTCCACTACAATTTGTTTAATAATACTAAATGTACACCCCGACTTCGGCTCTATTAATAATATTTCTTAAACATACATACAAGCAGTTTCTGATTATTTGATAACATTTCTTCCCTACGAGAACGCTCTTTGCTAGAGCGAAACATAAACAAGTTAATTAAACATTTTAAACGAGTAATATCAACAGATTGACAGCTTTGAATTAAAGTACCAAAAACTCATTAATTTACTAGTTAAATAGGTTAAATACATTACATCAGAAACATTTATGTAAATTAAAATATTGTTAATCATGAAAATTAAACCAACGAATAAATTACTTAACCGCAACTGCGGCACACTGAACTCGAAAACAAACCAGATAATTACAAGAATGTTATTTTATTTTAATAAAAATCGCCAGAAGCTATAATAATGTTTGACTTAGAGAAGTCATATATCTATAATTAGGAATGTTCTATTGAACTTCAATAAAAAAAACGAAGGAAGTAATGAGAATGAACGTCGATGTTTAGAAGGGCAGAGGAAGACCGAAGAAAGTTTGGATGGACTGTGTCAGATGACATATGTGTGTGACTGGTAGGATGATATGAAAGAATTCATATCTACTGTGCGGACCCCACATAATTAATTTAAAAGAAATAACCCGACTGACTGACTAACCTTATGACACTGAAGGGAAGGTGACAAATCGAATGACACCTCGCTCTTCAAAATCGGTCAAGCCGTTTAGGCAACAGGAGGTCACAATGGAACGGACATACATGCGTATACATAGTATATCTCACGATAACAATTTCCATCTATTATGTACAACAGCATTTACTGAATACTTAAAACAAAGAACTGTTGCCGGTACGCTAAAAGGACGCTAATTTTCAACACAAACTAAGCTAAGGTGTAGCAAAAATGTATACGCAAGTTCGTGGATAGAGGCAGATAGACAAGAAGTTTGTTGCTGTAACCTACTCATTAAGTGTTTTTGTTGTTTTACTCCGTTTTCATACATACATAATTTAACTACATTATATTAAAGATTGTGACAAAATTTCATGTGATAGAAGAACTACCCCACACCAGCTTCCCCTTCTTTCATACCCTTAATCTACCGTACATATTGGTAACCTCTATTACGTACGTCTAATCGTAAATATAAATTGGAGGAAGGAAATTAATTAGTAAAGGACATTTGTGAATTAAATACGAGACAGATAGTGACTTGAAAACACAATGAACGTAATAGTTCGGACCTTCGCTGTGTCATGGGTATTTACATAACACGTTAGTTCATCACACGGCGTACACTTTGAACGCTGTTTTAAGGCTGCATCGACTACTACACGTAATGTGGATTGACGTAAGCCGCGAACAAAATGTACAAACGACAGCCTTGACATTCAAATCTAATGGAAGTGTTTTTAAATTTACTATACGACAGCTAAATGAAGGTTTTATGTAAAAGGCATAAGGCATATATAAAGGTGAAAAGGCTTAAACAAAAATGTTGTCAGGCAGAAGAAATAAGCATGATATATAATCACTTATATAAAATAATATTACAATGGTTTTTACTTTTTTGAGAATCTCAAACATCTGATAACAAATATTTAAAGGAATATAATAAAAAATGAATTTTAATATTCGCTTTTTCGAATACTTTGGTCAGTATCACCTATAGGTCACTTATATGTCACAGCTGTCGCAACGTGGAGAATTTAAATTAATGAAAGTTATACGATTTATTGCTTATCTAAATAAGACATTTATTTCATTATTGCTTAAATTTTACGCTATGCGAACGAGGCGAGTTCTACCGCCGAAACGATGCTTTGATAAACGAGTTCGAAAGCGTCCTTACGTATTCACTTGAGTCATTATTGTACAGAATTTAAAAGATGGCAAGTCTCCTTGCCTTGTGCTAGCTAACGTTCGTTATATATTTTTTTATTGCACAGACCTCGTCACGCAGACAGACAGTCGCAGAACCTAAAAGAGTGGTCTCTTTTAGGTTCTGCGACTTCAATCGATTTGTAATTTAGTTTATAATGTGTTAATAATCAACATACTAAGTGACAGGAACTCGTGAAATTGCTGGCTACTTGTGAATTGATATGTTTTTATTTATTGTATACCGATAGGATGACTATAATTTTGTAGCAAATTTTTGATAATCTATTGGAAGGAGCGTAAGCGAAATATTGCGTTCTTGTTGTTCGAAGCAAACCGTATGATTTTTTTTTTACCTAAAATATTTAGCTGTCAGTGATGAGATTTCTAATTAGGTCTAAACCCTTTTTGGTTAAATACATACACAGTGTATTTTTGATTGTTTTCTATATACATCCATATTCACAAGGTAGGTGGTACCTATGTACAACGCATTGAATATTCTTTACTGAACACATTCTCTGTCCATTAATGGTAGGCAGGCAACACATGCAACTTATTTGCTCGGTGAACCGGTCGCTCATTCTTCCATAAAAAATACATTATTTTTTCGTATTCACTATTAATTCTTATCCAAATAAATATGTTTATAAGCTAAATATTAAATGTAGATTACAATTGCCTTATAAACTATTACGTTTAAAACTACGCGCAAGCGAACGTTTAATAGCCGCCGCGCAGTACCCCAGTACGCAGTAGGTACAGTCATCCAGAAATTAATACAGCTAATAAGGTAACGCAACATATAAATTAATTCTAAGTCGGAACGAAGTTTGCCGAATCAGCTAGTAATGTATAAGCCTAACAAATACGGCATAGGTAGATCTGGGCGTTTTACACAAGAACTCAAAACAAAACTTCAAAAGGAACCAAAGCATTTTTATTTTTTACATTAAAAAAATAATGAAAGTGAATCTACTGTAATCCTTGACCGCAAGTTTAACGTCCTAGACATGGGCTTGACTAGTTTTTGGGTCAAGGTCTACACTGTTACTTGTTGTAAATTTTGAATACCACGTGAATTTACCAAGATACAAAATAACCCATTATTCTGCGCACATTTCATTTATTTTTTTGTCGGTAGAATAAAAAATACAGCTTAATTATTATTTTCAACAGTCACACATTTAGGTATAAGAACGTATTTTCGTGTTAAATATTGGTGTTATTCCACACTGCGCCATACCCGGGGGAAATGGGTGGCGAATGTAGTTTCAAATCCCTGTTCTAGACGAAGGGGACTAGTATATACGTAGGATAATGGTGAGATTATAATTTGGCGCAAGGGTATCCATTCGTATATGCTTAGAAATGGATCGATGGAACTATACAAATTGGATAGGTACTCATTAATTGGTATCATAAACAAAACAATAGCATATTTATTGTTGAACTTAACACAAAATAGAATATGCAAAAACTTAATCTAGAAAGTTAACACTTAACGGCAGATTAGACAACTAGATATGTAGCTACTAAGCAGTCATAGCTTTGGTCACAGTTTTCTTTATATTAGTTAGATATGTCTCTAAATATTCCACCACTAACGTTAATCGTCCTTTTCGTATTTAGTCAAATTCGACTGAGAACGGCCATGTTTGATCGATACCTGTAGTAGGTACGCGTGTGTGCGTCAAACACATTTGTGTGAATTACAGACAGCACGCACGCACACACGCGTTTATATCTGTGTTTTTGCATCATATGATAAAGTAGCGTCGGTTGATAAACGATGCGTCACTGACTATGCAATGCCCACTTTCGCACAAATTACCCGATTCATTATAACGTTTTGTGATACAACGATATATAAATACTTTAATAATTGAAATCTTAGGTTTTTTAGATATAAAAATATCAGCTAGTTTTGATAAAATAATGACATCATAATATAATATGAACTTTGACGAGCGTAACATTGGTTGACTTGAGACATCCCTTAAAAGACAAAAAGCTACTTTAATGAGTATCGGGAGCGTTGTTCCGGTCATTGTGCTTGCGCTGAGTCACCGCGCTTCGAACCCGGGGCACACGCGCCGCATCCGGGCGACCGGCGACGCGACGCACTGATAAATCGACGTCGGGAGAGAATTATGAGCGAGACGTGAAAACGCGTTTCGCCGCTTTCACCGTGCGATTTTTCTTATCTTAATTTCTGAAGACAAACATTTTTACGTATATTTTAACTAGGTAGGTTTACTAAGTAGGTTTTCTTTTACCAATCCATATTATTTAGAAGTGTTATGTCGATAATATGTAATAAATTTTCACAGCACCTTATTACAAATGAGGTGCCACTGCTGGACGCAGACCAGCATAGTAAAATGTAGTATTAAAATTAATGTTAATTTCAGAGTTAATTAAAATGATCATATTTCTATTACGTACTTTATCATCATTTCAATGTACTGAGAAACTTTATCGGGGTTACTTACTACAGACATTTGAGTAATACTCCGTCGACGTTTGAGGATTTCTCATTACCTGAAAAAAGACAAAGGATTTAAAACCGTGGCATCAGTACGTTTGCAAAACCGAAAATATTTATTTTTCGGACCTTTGAATCTTTAACCTTGAAAGAGCAGGTTTGATTTAGACCAAAGTTCAACACTATCGACCAAATTATCGCTTGACAACTGGTCAACGTTTTGATTTTTTGGATTTGTCTCCGCCTCGAATAGTTTATTTATTTATTAAGATATCAAACAGCCATAAAACAATAATTCATACAATACATACGAAAAGGTCATTAGTACCGCTTGTATACTTATAGTAGAAAGACTATTGAATAATATAAAGATATTCACGAAAAAATAATTCAGGAAAATACATTTTGTCATACATTTCTCGTATGCGACGTTATATCTAATGAAACGACAGAAACTTCACATACAATTATTAATCCAGACCTATATTACAACAAAACTAAAAATGCCGTATATCTCGAGGGACTTCAGTGACAGTAGGGAATCGACCCGAGGGTAACCCATCCAGCAATTATTAATACAGGTTGTATATTAAAGTAAAAGTAATTTTTTTGTGATATAGCACAATATTAAAGTCTATTTTCAAACTCTAAAAATGAATTGAAGAAGTAAACATAATTCTTTATAAGATAGTGACGTTTTAAAAAGTTGTCACGTCACACATCTGTGTTTGTTTAGCTTTCTGCGCTCGGCATCGGCATTAAACAGAGGATTTATAAATAGACGAAAGGATAAATATTTGTACTGCGAGAGACTTCTCGCAATCGACGCTAACACATTCATAGACATGAATCGATTTGCATAAATAGACTTCAGTCTATTTGAAGAAATGATTAATTTAATGTTTTATGCATGATAGATTACGAAATTCCATAGTATTTTTACATTAATACAAATCTAAGATGTATTATTTCTTGTGTTAAAAATTTTAAACCAAAATTACCCCATCGGTTTGCTTCGTCGAGTGAAAGACGTTGCACAATTCGTCTTATCGAATATGTATTCCATAGCCATGAGTAGTTATTCATTTCAATTCGTAGTGTCCTCTACCACAAAAAGCAAACAGAGAATTTTTAAATACATTTTATAAAAGGGGGGAACTAAGTTTTAAATAACGCAAAATGCATTAGAACCGCGGTGGTGCACGTCAGCGCTAACTTAGCTTCAGTAATCTACAACTTTGAATAGACTCGCTTTAAATTGCAAATCCGAGTAGATTTCCAAGTACCATGATCTCACAAACTCTAGACCGAATGCCAAGTTCCTCCTCGTCTGAGGATTGTTATGGCGACGATACGGCTGTCGCACCAAAGACGGTCCGTTACTAAAGCAACTTCCATTACCATACAATAAATCAAAGCGTTATATTTAGAGGCGAGGGTCGCTTTGTTTGTTGCTTGTTTTATAACCATCGAGTCTCGATACGATCGTGCACCGTCACTAGTGACATTTAATTGTTTAGTTTGACAATTTGTTTCGTTTATTTTTATCATAACGCAATGGGGTTGGTTTTCTTGGGTGTAAAGCTGTGTAAATGAAGAAAACTCACGTTTTACATGTTACGAAACTATATGTACTATACTAGTAAATACATAGGATAGAAATTATTCTTCCATAACCGTTCATATTTTACATTCTTACTTTACTGGATTTTAGTACAGCTTCTAGACCCTCTAGCTTCTAGACTTTGAGACCCAAAGTGAGAAATAGCATTGTATTATTTTCCTAACGTAAGTTCATACTGCCGAAAACACATGAAGTATATTTTATTGACCAAACTTGAACTTATATCCCAGAGGCACAGTAATTATTCACTACAACGTTCCAAAATTGAGGAGTAATGGTGGCAAATTGCCTCCGTTGAAAATGAATTACAATAAAACGCTGTTGTCGAGCGAAGCTGAGCGTTGAACGACTGTTTAATATGCCAATAAATATCTAAATAAGTATTCCTTTCCAGTATGTAGCCTACAATTTATATTGATTTATCACCACCGATTTGTGTCATGTTCGGTGGAGAGGCATAGGAATAATAAATGATATCAGTCTACTTTTAAAAAAAAGATTGAAGTCTTGGCTTATCAAAAAGGCTTTCTATAGTGTCGAAGAATTTTTAAACTGATTTTTATCTATTATTTTTTAATGATGATGTAATTAATTTTTTGTTAGATATTTCAATGTCTTATTTATTAATGTTATTAATTGCTTGTAGCTGAAAGTAGATTTTGATAAATTTTTAAATTTAGAATATTTTATAACCATGACCTGTAATTAGTTAATTACCAATAAATCTGTATTTCTTGTTCTGCCAGTATATTATACCCAATGATATTATAATGCAAAAAGTAGCAGATATGTCATTAGCGGTCGAAAAGTGAAGAACTCGAAAAGCGTCCCAATCGGGACACTTTGTATTTAGCATATGTATGTACGTCATGTGTTTACATTTACGCTTAAGTGACAAACACTAGCTGTACTCTTTATTCTTATTATTTTAATTACGCTACATATACATTTGAGATGTGTGAATATTGCTGTCATTGTCTTGTTTTTGATGTGAGAATGCTATCTAAATCATAATAGGAAACTGTTTACAAAGCTTGTTACTGCATTTCGTATGTACTAAGAAAAAAATACTGAATCAATCTTTAGTCTTTAAAATACCTACTAGGTGTTATAAATATGCAAGAGGTCATTGTTACTTAGTCCGTTAAGACATTGCCCATAATGATTGCCACTCTATGCTATAATTTTGTTTAATTTATAAGTGTATAATTTTATAAAAGTAACAACATTTGAGGTAGATCGTGACAAACTCTCAAAAATGTTGGTGTTCAACCGCAAGTTCGATTTGAACAGATTTCAATCAGCCGAAATGTTTGCTGTAAAAGCAAGATCCTCTGGCAACGATCGTAAAGCGAAACGACGGTGCGACAACCTGCAATATCGAGTCGGATCTGAAATGTGGGGAGCACTCGCCCTGATGAAAAGGGATAGACGTCCCCACCCAGACTACGGTCGCTATTACGGATGTCGCCATCTGCATTGATATCCATCGACCTTTTTTTATGATAATAAAACTTTCTTGTTCGTCAGTTCGGCTGTCAGCACGAAAATCTTTGACAACTCGAATTTATGCATTTCAACGCCATAGGTAATAATTTCTATAACTTTTTTGAAAGACACAAAACGCGACAACAAAAATTTGAATTTGATAATATGTAAATTATTTTGCAATAAAACTTCTATCAATGATTTATCTCTTTGTGTTGAACCAGAAAGCTAAATACTATTTTTTGGTATATTACTAGTTTAGTTAGTACACGTTGAATTCTGATACATCTCTATTTTACACGATTAAATGTCTTTATCCTCGTATAAAAAAACTAACACAAATAATAACACTAGTCTGTATAAGCCGGAAGTTAGAAAATATATCGTTATCATAGATAACAGATAAACCAAGGTTAGTAAACAGCGAGAGCGCTCCATGAGACATTTGAAATTACAGACGACGCTAGTGAAAATAAAGAGATTTCTTTATCCTAGAGCGAGCGAACGCTTCTGCGAACGGTCAGCTCACGTTTGCCATTTAATAATATTTCATCGTTTATAACTAGCGCAAATAGCACTTAGCGGACTCGACTCACACACATTAAATAAATCAACTTTGGTCCAAGTCTTTCCACGACTTCGTCTAAACTGTACTTAGATATACACTTATAAGACTGATAAAATAATTATGTAACAACCGTAATGTTAATAAAACAACGTTAAGGACCTTGTCTTCGAACTAATTACATTTTATTCTGATATTCAAGTTTGATATACTTTAGCCTATTTTATGTTAGAAGCTCTTTCACAATTAATTACTGTATCGTAATATTCAATACAAATCCAATATTTCAGATATAATTCGATGTCTCTATAACAAAGTTTATTACTTCTTTTACGATAATGAATGTACTTTATGTATTTTCCACCCTCTACTGGTCGGTTTAGTAGGAGCTTCCCATCCCATCGCACTCAAGGTAGGCCACTGAGGAAATATTCTTAACATGCATTAGCATACCACACCATCTTCTCCCCAGAGTAAGCATTGTACAAGATTGCCTGACGTTAAGTATATTATTATTGATACTTTTGCGTTTCGTTTGATAAGTGAAGTGCCACAGGATCCACCTCCTTTCCATCCCTTTCGCCTTTCTTTTTCCGTATCCTATTCCCTTTCTCTTTCTTGCAAAGAAAAAACAAAGTCGTAGTTTCTTTTATTGGTGCAGATGTTAACGAGAAGCAGTCGTAAATATATCAGGTGAGCAACATGGTCGTTTGCCGTCTTCTAATATAAAAAAAAAACATAAGAAAACAAACACTACAATGAAAGTATAGTTTACGATTGGGACAGGGCCTGGTCGTTAGTATCAGTTACAGTAGAGACGTAAAACAGCATCAAAACAACAAGGGTCGACTATTAATGAATCCACGGGCTCAATTTATAGTAGGGAAATGGAGATTTAGAGCCGTACTGCCCGGCCTCTGTCAATTGGCTTAACGGGACTAACTAATCGATTAAGACTAAAATCAAATCAGTGACCTTAATCCTGAATAAATCTTTTATATAACGGAAAATTGTTTGGAAATGTTATAAGTCAAATGCTCTCATTGGATTTGGAACAAGCTTAAAAAATATATATCTTGATGGAGCTTAAGTGGGTCGCCCGTTGAGCGTTCACAAATTATGTTAATAAATGTACGAGCCGCATGGATCACTTATCAATGGATGACCTATTGTTTTCTTTTCTATATCCTAATTCAAATAAAAATACAGAGCACGAGTGAACGAAATATATGAAACAACCAATAATAACAAGTATATCATACAACAAGTATATCACATATTAAATACATAATTATTTTCATGTACAGAATAAGTTATTCAAAAACAAAATGTTATGATTTTGTAATCATTCGGTTTTAGGTTGTTAAAGAGATATGCTAGACAGAAAAGTTATTGCTTCTCCGTCTTGGATAAAAATCGTTTTACAAGTTGACTAAGCAATAACGCGGACAATAAGAATCTATTTGTTTTCCCAGCGATGTTTATCTCCCATTGCAATACGTAATCAGGTCCACGACCGACTCCTATTATTGTAGTGAGGTTATTGGCTTCTTTGACGAACGTAATGTATTATTTGTTAAGAATAGAAAGGCTACAACTGTACCAGTGGAATACAAAAGGAAAAAACTTATATTGTGTAAATAACTTCACATTAAAAACGAATGTAATAAATACAGCAAATGGAATTAAAATTAACATAATCTGGTACCTGTCTTTATAAACTGACAGCAGGGCTTAGGCGGAGGTCGCAGTCGCTACCCGGTTTTAACTGAACTTACTCAAGTAAAAAACATGACAAAACATACAATTTTAGTAAATAATTTTTTACATTACAAAATATATTTAGACAAAAATACATATGTACAAATAACCAGGTTTCGACCTTTCCGATCGTAAGGGACCACTTAGACATTGTTATGTAAAATAATGAGTCCGTAACCCAGAGATTACCAGAGTTGCATTTAGAGCGATCCTGGCACACCAGTCTCGCTTCTTCTACATTCATACATCTACGCATATATACATCGGCTTATACCGCCTTTCTTTAGTATGTCATAAAGCAATATAAGTTTCTGGGACGTCCCCTCCCTACCCTGCCACTCACTTTTAAAACATAAATTTGTCTTGTCACTCACTCTCTTCAATTATCTTCATTTAACATGCCCGAACCACTGAAGCATACTTTTCTCAATTTTAGTCACAGCGTGATATACTGCTTGCACGTACGTGTTGTACGTGTAGTCTGAAGGGAATTGTGCGGCTTACACAATTCCCTTTAGACAACACCAGCTTGTAAGGGAATTGCCCTTACAATTATTTTTTATTTCATGATTTACAGTCACAACTAGCATACTTCTCAAGGATTGTAGATGTATGCTAGGCGTGTTGACTATGTACATTAAAATACATATATAAAAATGAATTGTTGTTCGTTAGTCATGCTCATTCTCAAAAACGTCTAAACCGATTTGGATAATTCTTTTTTTGTATTTATGCCCTCAGTCCAGGGAAGGTTTAAAAGTAGAGAAAATATGATAAGCCAAAAAAAGACCAAAATTGGAAATTTTGTGTGTTATTTTAGGATTATAAAACTTTTAAATCTTCACGTTAGGTGGCGCATCTCATACCCATTCCGTATTATCAATAAACACAAACATCCTTCTAAGATTTTGTATTTATTCGTTACTAGATGACTCGGCGAACATCGTACCACCAAAATAAAATGTTTGATGACACCAATATTATCAATCTTAATGAATAGTAGTTGGAAGGTTGAATAGGATTGATAATCGCCATAGAAAAGTTATAGTCAAATCAATCTATTTTGGTGGTAACGAAGTTCGCCGAGTCATCTAGTAACGGATAAATATCAAATCTTAGAAGGATGTTTTTGTTTATTGATAATTGTTGCAAAAAGGTCGATTCAGCGGTAAATTTCCAATATATTCTATGTTTATAGTGTAATATTTGGCGGCACATCGTTTTTCATTTGGTCGATCGTGGTTCATTTCGCGGTCATTAATTAGAATTGCGGTGGCAAAGAGGCGTCACGCCAATATGGGTCGCGCCCTGTGTGCGGCGTATGCTTTGTCTAACGGCACCCACTTTTCATCTATACTTTGTAGCTTTTCATTGATAGGTAGATTTTACGCAAAAATTAAAATGAAATTAATTTTTGCGTATAATAAATCGGACAAAAATCAATATTATTAGTTATTAATTTAGAACATTTACATATATCATCAATCAACTTATGTAACTAATTCTTTACATTCCTGTATAAATATATAAAGAATAAAAAGCTTATTTAAAATTACAAAAATAAATATATATAAAAAAAACGGTTTAAAAGCGTTTCTTTACATTAATATGGAGAAAAAAATGATTTATGACCGTATAACACTTACAGAAAACATAATTTAACGTGATTAGTACTACTAACTAACCAATTTTAATTAAAGCAAAACAATGTACGACGCCTCCTCTCGGTTCACATTACTCGTTATCCGCATTCCAACATAAAAAATACATTTCCCAATTTATAACATACAGAGAAACTTCTGAGTATCTGGTTAAGTAACTAATCCTTTGCTGAGGCGATTATTTCGTACAAAGGTAAACATGGCCTGCATTCGTCGAAAACCAACTATACTTAATGAAACGTAGTATTGTTTATGTTAACCAATCATCATCGAACAAGTCCACTTCAGCGTAGGGAACAATAATTTACCTTGACATGCCAATACTCACTGAATATTAATAAAGCCACAAGGTTTGTCGATGAAAATAAATACAAAATTATAAAATAACAGTCCCTCCCTCATATTTAAATATCCATACCTTTAAAAAACAAATTAAAAACAATAAAGTGAGGCAAACGAAAGTATAAAACAATGACTTTAAAACAAATGTATATTTTGTGTACGTTAGCGTTCATACTGTAGTTCAGCGTTTGAAAATTGGAACAGCTCCACGGGGAAATGGAAAAAGATGTGGAAAATTCGATTTTTCCGGATATGGCTTTCAGATACACGTTTATATTTTTTTATGGAATAAGATGTGAAACCGCTACCCATAGGGTTCTGCAACCAGCAATGAGTAGCAGATGCGTTGACTACCTTTAATGGACAGTGGAGGGAATAAACAGGTAAAAGACTATTTTATTTTCCTCCTCATCCCCCTCCCCGCCCAAACCTCATCGTAGTTCCATCTAGTCCTTATAAGGAAAAAATATGAAAAGGAAAGAACCTCACTCACCAGACAGAACCCAGAAGCATACTTCTACTTCACTCGTGCCTTTTGTGATGTCGTGGTATTTCACCGATCGAGCGGTTATAATTCGATGAGAGATAGTGAAAACTTTCCATATTTAGGGGCTAGATTATCATCATTTAGAAGATTAGTCTGTGTTTCAAAGTATCAAGAAACCGAAATAGGGACTAACTACATCGACTGTAGATAGGACATATGTAGCTCTCATAAGATTTTCAGTTGAAGTAACACTTAAAATAGTAATAGAAGGTTTTGATGCCAAAAAATACGCAAAATTTAACCCAGTTTTTAGTAACTAAAAACGTCCCACATGATTTCCCGTTCCACGATAAAAGCCTTGATACAATGAATGAATGAAAATACTTTGTCTTTTCACAAAAGAGAAAAATGAATGAGCTGGATAAAGAGCTTAGCATGGGTACATTTATACCGCGTCCAGATGATACTGCTGGGATTACTGAAATAATAGAAAACTGGAAAAGAGTATATAAATAATAAGCTCTTTCATCTATTATATACGATTATTATTATATATTATTATACACAAGACAGCGGTAGTAATCACTATTTGCTTTTCATCCAGGTTGTTAATTTCTAAACGTGACCAAGATTATCTATTTAATTAATTAAGGTTACAACATAAGCCATATTTATTTTTATTGCCGATACGATACTTTACAAATTTCGCACTTTTTAATCAAGTAAAAATACTAAATATAAAAATAAAAAATGTTATGAATTTCCATTTGGCGCGATCCTGGCAAACCTTTCTCGCTTCTTCTACTACATCTACGCATACTTCTTCGGTTACGGGTACTCATTATATAGCCTTTCTTAAGTGTGTCACTAATCTGATAGATATAAATTCTCCTTGGACGTCCCTGCCAACGCTGCCACTCACTTTTGGAACATAAATTT
Source organism: Papilio glaucus (assembly GCA_000931545.1). NCBI lineage: Eukaryota > Metazoa > Arthropoda > Insecta > Lepidoptera > Papilionidae > Papilio > Papilio glaucus. Next base: position 114,596 of record JWHW01024526.1, on the reverse strand, counting down.
GTTTCGTTACTCTCTCTTCATTCATCCTTTCACTGAAACATATCCGATGCCTTTCTCGATTCTAATGAGATCATCCACTTTTAAGCCTCACTATTCCCTTATAATGTTTTTTTTTAATTCTATTATTCAACGTCAAGTCTAACGTAAGTCTATCCATCTCGAAATACGAAATATAAAATCTCTAAATTACCGACATTCAAATCTATGCAATAATAAGAAAAGAAGCATGAAAAAATCAAATCAAAAGCGATTTTACCTATCGACCAATCAGAATCAGAGACAAATTCATTTTTCTTTGCAAGTTATTAATGTTGAGCGGTTTTCTGATCCGCTAACATGCGTCGTTAATGGCTATGATGACTGTCATGTGATTACTATAATGCATGGCAGAAATCATAAAAAATAGACTTTATCTGATAAACCGAGCAATTCACCGTCTCATAGAAACATTAATCACCTTTCGTAGTAATATCATAACACATAAGGCACTGTGTATAATGTCATTTATTTTGTTTCAATTCTGTGACTTTACACTGGCTTTGTACAGAAGCGGTATATTATCTGTATTTTCTCAAGAGCAGTGCGCCGTTTAATCTAGTGTTACACACGCCGTTAGCTGCGACACGGGCCGCGCTTTTCGGCGCTCGCATAAACACCGCCGCTCTCGTCTACGTAATTAATCTCTAGGGAATTTATCTTCAGCAACCATTACTACAATATTTCAATGTAAATTTTATAACGTCATTTGTGATACAATATATAAAGTTTACTTCAAATTTCAGGTTTAAAGTAAATATTAGGAATGTAGTTTTACATTTGTAACTAAACCCATCCCCAACACAACAAGGACCTTACGTAAAAATTTTAGCCACAGGTTTTAGTAGCACATATTCCTATTTTTTTCAGATTTTTAAGTGATGTCATAATACATTAAGTCGAATAATATCGAACATAGAATATTACAAAAAAATCCAACTTTTACAGATTTATCTACTGCTTGTTTTAACAATAAATGACACGAAGTTATTGTGGGCCGATTTAACAAAATACAGACATACTAAGTTAAGAAACGTCGTTATTCAACTAATTGGTCCCTCTTGTCTCATCCAATCAATGCCGGAGTAAACTTATTACCCAATTCAGTCCGGCGCCGGATTCGACATTCGGACCAATTGTTTCGGCCGGCTGCGCGTAATGTGATTACGTAAGTACTAATGGTAGGTAAGTACGCTAAACCATTACTTTGCTCTATTGATGAAATTAGTCACAGACTTATACAGAAAATCTTGCATAATATGTAGTCATCGTAAAAAAATTGTTTCAAAATTAGGTAATTACGTGGATTTACGTTACAAAATCAATATTAATAAACAATGAGGAGGAACAGTGGTAGAACCCGCAACAACAACATCGGTCGCACGAATGAGACCGGTCAAATACTACGATCTCACAGAAGACAGGCATGAAGTAGAAGTACTCTACGTTTCGTCTAATGAGTGAGATGCCGGAGGGCTAATTTCAGTCTTCTTACCCTTCCCACCATTCCCTCAATAGGATAGGATGGTAACGGAAAGAAGATTGGACTGGGAGGAGGTTAACGGGAAAAAGGAAATATCCTTATTCCTGTCTATGCCCTCCACTGTCCATTAAAGGTAGGCAACGCATACGCAACACATTTGCTTGTTGCGGATGTCTATGGGTAGCGCTTACTTAACATCAGGTGATCCGCTTGCTCGTTTGCCAGCTTGATCCATAAAAAAGAAAAAAAAGCATGAATAAAAACAGCAGCCAACCTGCTAATGCTGGAGCATGGGTTAATCGAATTCGAAAATCGATCTCGCTTGATATTCCGTTCTGCCGTCGATCGACCGGTCCATCAATTATTGTAAAAAACCTAACAGTGTTTTTTTTTTATGGTAGAAGTGTGTGAATAGAAAATACCAAACGTATATCTATTGAAATTGATTAGTGTCATGTTAGGGCGATATTGATTTCATCTGTAACTATATAAATAAGTACGTAAAAAAAGATAATTACATACCTTCCTTAGAAGAAAGGAAGTCACAAATCACGTAGCTTAACAGCTAAAGTGGCCGAACTAATTACAGAGTCGTTTACCTACTATTAAAGATCACACTTGTTAAAATAAATAATATATAATAATATTAAATAGAAGAATATTATGTCTCCAACAATAAAACAATCAATGAAGTACGTAGGGTAATTATTAAAGCTATGTTATTTGCATATAATCAAACGAACATAGCAAGTAGAACTAGAACGGTAAGTACCCTTACCGTTCTAATCCCGATTCGTTTTAATCCCGAAGCGACTTCGCAGCGAGAAGCAGCTCATTTTCAGTGCAATTTCACTATGAATAAAAGATTTTCTCCCTCATTGAAAGGGGAAAGTAAAAAGCGATGTGGAATAAAGTTGTAATATTCCCTCGCAGTAGAATTGATTCGAGTCAAACGAAAAGCGAAAAAAATTCGTACCGAATAATGATACTTTATATTGAACCTTGTGCCGATTAGTTTCCTATTTCGACACCCATGATCACTACAAAAAACCTTAGGATTATAACTTCGATTTTTTAATTGTTTTCTTGTAAAAATAATTCTTATGATAATTGAATTCTCTAATGACGTCGAACCGACAACTCAAAATACAGGCCTTTTATATCGGAAATTATATAATCTAAATATGTATGTATATGCAAAACACAGACAAAGCTGAAGTTAATGTTTACCTGCAGCGTGACTCTCCCACACTATAAGTACATGAACCCTTGCATCAGCCAGTAACAGAGGTTATCGCCGTGCGGAATAGTCCACCGTCGTTTTCAGATTCAAATAAACGTAAAGTGTATTGACAATACATCCCGGGGGGGCTATTCCGAACAATACACAAATTGGAAAGGGAAACATTGACAGAACGCTGTGCATACAGCGGGAACGTGATAAATTCACCAAAGCGTGATTTTCGTACTCCTACAACTAACCCAGTCAATTAATTTGTGTAAACTGGTTACGTTTTTAATTAAGAGTAAATTTTCAAACATGTAAAATAAATTCAAATGTTAAAACAACAGTTTAAATAAATTTAAGTCCGAAAATTTCTACTTTGAATAACATAAAATAAACATCTATGTTCGGATTGTTAGAACTCCCCTTAATTATTCATGATGAGTACTTTAGCATTCATATACATTATTTACAGCAGAAAGTTTTAACACTTACATGAAACAGTAATCTTATAAAACAAGAAACTGACTGATAACTCTATGCATAGACCAAACTACTGGGCCTAGAGATTTGAAAATTTGCGATTGCAGTTATTACGTGAGCAAGCACTAAAAACATATTTTTCTAAATTCATCCCTTAAAGCTCTAAAGTCCTGGATGAAAGTTGGAATGGAAATATGTTTGAAAATTGTGGGTTGGGCGTGAATGTTTGTTAGTTACAAATACGCGAATTAATTTAAACAGCACGGCGTGTCAAACCGCGTACAGCTAGTTATCTATAAAATTGAATTTCTGATGTGTAACAACTCTCAAACCCGGTACGTAAACTCGTTACTTTGTAATTTACATCATAAAGAGATGCGACGAGCAGTATACGGTGACCTGGCAGCAAGTGGATACACGTACCTATAACAATGCGGTATTCGGGATTTTAAGGTATGAAATTGGGTCATGAATGTCGAGTCCTAATTTTGTACCTTATATAGGTATACAGCTTCTCTCAAACTGGAACAAACTGTCTGAACACTGATAATCAGTGACGCACCGGCGGCACGTTGATATACTGATGGAGACCTTCATACGGAGGCTTTCCATTCAAAATTGAAATCTTCGATAAAGTGTTCTTCGTTTCAGTGTCTGATGGTAAGTATGGCGTTATATGCTAAAATCGCGTTCATTTAAGAATCTTATCAGAGAGTCGTTATATCAGATAAGAAAGGTAACGAGTGTTGATCCTTATACGACAAAACTTACTCCGTGGAATTTATATCTATAGTAATATTCTAAAGAGTTAAGAATTGATTGTTTTTTTGTACCAGATTAAATCAAAAACTATCAAAACAATTTAAAAAAACCACCACTACAAAGGCCTGTATGTCTATCTACACGAGCGAATTCGGAGGGGGTTGCTAGTGTACATACATATTTAACTAGCAGCAGGCAATACCATAAACAATGCGTCTGAACTTGCTTTGTATAAATATGATTAAAAAATAATGACTTAAAATAGATACTTCTTTAAGGCCTCCGGTCTACAGTCCACAATAGTGTACGACAAAGTCCTACTAATAATGAGATATCTTAATCACTATATTAAACTATCACATCAATAATATACTTAAAAGGCTGTCCCAGCACCTGTTGCAATTCTTTGTGTATGTTTTTGGAAACAAATAAACTATTTCTGTTTCTAATATTATATTCATCAGAATGAAAAGGGAACAAGATCAATTTTTTCCTACATTCAGTTCATCGCTCGGTTGTGTTCCGTCGCACCTCTTCAATCATGACACAAGTGCCGCCGTATCTATGGTGACTGCTATTGTAAACACAACAAGTGGAACGGTTCGACATTCAACGATCAATAGAGACGCATCATTATACATTGTCGATCAATAACAACCAAATGACATCTATACAAAAGACACGTTCTTATAGATACAAATGAGAATTTGATACAGGAAGTATATCTGATTGAGAACTTAGATTCTTGTTTAAATAGAATTAAACAAAATAAATGTTTGAGGAGTGAGCGCAATTGGGTCAATCAATAAGACACGAGGCACACGGCGTGGCGTGTTCGATGCCCTGACACGCGATGCCAAATGCACATCATTTTCATAATATAATGGATATGACTAATACGCTCTTCAATGTTATTTCCGCTAACACAATGGTGCATAGCCGAGTGTTACACACCGCTCAAGTACAGAGGAAGCAACAATAAAGAAACATTGTTTCCTAAAAATTAGAGTTGGGCATAAAGATATTATTAAGAGAAGATAATCGTATTTAGAAATTCAAATAGAGCTTTTTTGCCTGATATTTTCTTTTTATTCTTCCTATGTATATTTTTGCATTGACCATGGACTTATCTAGCAATCTGATAATTCTTTTTAGAGGCCACTATGTCATAATCGTAATTTATCGAACACTAACACCAACATATCCTTCATACCTCATTGTGTTATGAAAATGATGGATGTTTAGTATGATGCTTCTTACTTGAATTAACCATATGGAGTGATTTATTGTTTCTCTTGTTACTTCCGTAGTTTGACGATCCTGCATTCTTTAAAAATCGCAAAAATAGATTGATGGAGCCTGAATTAATATAATTGGCATGCAGTCTGTGGTTTAAATAATATACGATGTTTTAAAAATTGTTTAAAATTATTAGAGATAACTAAATATTATCATAAAATATTTTCACAATAAAATTTGTTATGATTGCTCAAGTTTTCATGCGAATACTATTTTGTACAACGGCAAGCATTACATACCGTAGTACGGAACACGTTACAAGTTAACCAAACAAAGTTTTACTACTGAATATTCGTTGTTCAGCCACTGTCAACGTCGGAGCTGGGAGAATAACGAGGTTGGCGACGTGAGATGTGCCAGCCCGCCCCGCCCAGAAGCTCCTCCGCTGTGAACCCGATAATGCGGTCTGTTTTGTTTGAAAGAATAGTAAGTTACAATCACACACACGACGGATAATTTAATTATTTCGTTCCACAAACTATGTAGTAAATATTCACAGTAATATATTTACATTTTTAATTTAGCTGAGTTGAGCGAAATGTAATTAACATGTTTGAATTGTTTTTTTTTTAATAGTGTATTATGTTTCGAATGCGGAATGAAGTCTAATTTCATTCGGTAGTTTTAAAGGTGCTTTGAAAGGCTTCATTTTACTACAACTGATTTTAAGGAAACTTAATTTATATTAGTTTATATTTCATCCAACATAATTTATCTAGTCGCAAAATACATATTGTGGGTTGGTAATCGCGTGATGTCGACATACTATTACAACATTTAACGACCACATGTCAGTGAGTTGTTACGTTAATGAAAAGCTCAAGTGAAGGTGAGCGCAGACGACTTAATTTTCCTCGTATCTACAGTGTCTTAAACTTACTATTATATAGTATACTTATACTTGTCAAAATAACTAGTCATTTAGAATAAAAAGAAAACCAAGAAATTCAGCAATACCACTATTATTCGTTACACGTTTTTGGACATATCTAAAACCGTCTTACTTAAAACTTTTCACACATCAAAAGATATCTGAAATCCGTTTTAGTAGTTAGTTTATTGGAGGTGCCACTAATATGATCTCTGACGTTACTGTTAGAATTTAGTTAAGAATACAATTTTACTTTAGCCTTAAGTGATAGAATAAATTTATTCTATGGACACAAAAATATATATCTCTCTCTTTCTAGCTAAAATCGACAACTGCTGGACCTAGCCCTCCTCAACAAAGATCGGTCCCCTGCTGCTCTTGTCCAATGAACACCGGCAGCCTTGACCAGATCATTGGCCCATCTCGTGGGAGCCCTACCAACGATGTTTATGTGGCCGCAATTTTAGGACTTTTCGGCCCCAACGGCCATCTGTTCTGCGAGCATAAAGAGGGCGATGCTCGAAGGCTCTCTACAAGATCGTATTAGAAATGATGTGATCCGCTGTAGACGCAAAGCAACCAACATTGCTCGAAGACTTACAAACCTTAATTGGCAACGGGCAAATTGCTCGCAGAACGGACAAACACATAAATAACATTTATTCATATATTAATACGGTGTATAGTCATCTCTGCGAGCGTTTAGGCAATATAGTTGACAAGATGCAATAAATAAAAACATTACATTTCACTGTAGACGAAGAGTACCAATACCGGGAGTATATTTGAAATCATTGGCTCATTTTGCCTTGTAATAGATTTGCTACAGAGCATCTACTGATCGTGGCAACACAGCACAATAGATGCTCAGAAGCGTACTTTAAATGTTAATTGAATTACAACCTCGAATTAGACTATTTTCGCAACGTGTTCACGAAGCGAAACGGTCCATTTTCATAATACTTTTATTTTAATGCAAGAGATTGAAAGATGATTTTATCACAACAATTGAATACCGACAATGTATTTCTCTCATAATCCTTTAATATTTCAACCCCTTCTGTAATCTTGCACCCTAGAATTATACAAAGAACAATGAAAAATGAAAAATATTTTCTGATACATCTGATAATAAAGAAGTATAAATAAAACGGAAAATGAGTAACAAATAATTATCATGAATTTTCCTCCCATTCAAGCCCGAGGCCCCTTCCGAGACAATAGCGACCGCTGTGGCATACGACCCACAAAGATCTATTTTGTCATTAAAATTCACAAAATAAAAACATTTTACCACATTTTTAAAATTCAAAATACTTTTTATACTTTTTTTTATTTACTCGTACCCTAGTAAATGATATAGTGACACTTTTGAACCCAATCAGATAAACAGCGCTAGAAAACTCTATTCGCTATTCATCAAGCTTATATTAATTAGCTCCGATCTTGCTTTATCTTTTGCACACGTTTGCTTGTTTTTGCACTTTGCACTTGCACGTGCTTTTAATTTTTTTCAATAATATTACTATACTACCCACATACATCTGTTTTGGATACACTTCTAACAGAAGTCACCATCAGAGACGCTAAGCTACGATCTTATCCCTAAGAAATACGTCTTCGATAAGATACAGCGCGAAAAGGATCCAGGACACTGATGAATTCAAGACGAACCAAGCTAGCCTGTCAGTGCTCAGAAGACCAGAACATCGGAATACACATATCATTTGCAGCATTAGCTCTCTATGCGTGGAGAGGGAATAAACGACGTCTCACGTTTTGCTACACTGCCCCGTAATGTCCGTATACAGGGTTACATATCTCGGCTCTTCGGGATCGCTTCCGGGGATCGCAGGCAACATCAAGGGGCTGCTGGAATTCTTTGACGACCTGGACTGGCTAAAGTGAACCCTGATATTACAATGCAAGGTAAACATTTCACGAATAACCTTTGCTTACAAGTCCTTAAAAACTTAAGCGACCTTCGAGTAAGAGAGTAGAGGACGCGAATACGAACCTGTACCCAACTGGCGACGCCAAGATTGTAGCGCAAATTCTATTATATAAAGCTATACTGGTTAAAAACGTGTTTTTTGTCCACTAGATGACATTCGACATCATTTTCCGAATACTTCGCTATAACGTTTTTAATAATATGGCGAAAATTCATTGGAACCCATTCGAAAACTATTTAATAATAGCAATTTATTAAAAATTATAACAATAAACAAATTAACTTCGTCACCTAACATTCAAGAGGTAAGTTACGTTTTCATCTTCAATTTTACAGTTGATCTCTCGAGTTCACATACAACAGCTATTCTTCCAATATCTCGAGTATATTAAACCTTTGTCGCTTGTGGTATGCAACGTACGACAGTCCTCTTTGTTCGAGAAACAATAATTCTCATTGTTTTCACGAAAGGCTTATAAGATTTCTGATTTAGAGTTCAAACGGCATACATATTTACCGCAAAGTAAGAATTATAAGTATGAATGAATTATACAATATTTTGAACGAAGTTGAACATAACAGGTGAAAGGATAATTATAAATTTATTGTACAAATAAATACGGTTTAATTCAGCCTAGTTTTTTAGTGCATCCCTAGTCATTTTTTTTCACAGATAAAGATAGAGAGAAACCTTGTATCGCGACAAGTTTCTACGCCAGTGGAAACCCACGGTGAGAATTAAAGCAGATTAATGAAAACATTACGCCTTAATACTATTTAAATACACATTCGTGAGTTTTATTCTATCCATTTTTAATTAATTTCTTAAACTTTGGTTAACGCATCATCATGCAATCGAATTTTCAAAGAAACGTGTCATAGTTTAAAAATAAAACAGAACTATTTGTATGTAAATGTATGGGTTGTAATTTGCAGGCAGCGTCTGCGGCGCGATTCAGTGTCGTTTGGTGGGGGCTGCACTGAGTTGCGCACGCGCTTGCATAACGCGGCAATCAGAGCGTCTCGACAGACGGCTGGTGCCGTTAGAGCCATCGCGCACCGATCTGACATTAACGCCTACTTCAGCTAATCGCATACAAATACTGTTTAAAGGAGATAAGATTCTCTAATCAACAATAAAGTAATAAAGTTATATCTCGACATAGTTGTGGCGTTGTAAATATAAGGCGGATAAATTCCAATGAAGAAATTGAATGAATAGATGAAAACACAAAGCAGAAACATGGCGTGATTTTTATTTGACATTTTATCAGACTAAATATAATATTAGTTCTATATGGACTAATATATCAGATGTGCCTCCATTCGACTAGCAAGGGTATATCACCGTTTGAATATAAAGTAACTACAAGTACAAGATCACATCCCACTTGACACGTGAGATAATGGTAAATCTCTACCTGCTCTAAATTAACGCCAAAAACGTTAGGGCAAAAGAGGAGTAACTGTACTCTCAAAGCAAACGTTTTAATACGATACAACGTGGCAAAATGAGACGAATAAACCTCTCGGAATTGAGTAACCGTATACTTCTTTTGCTCCTTTATATCTCGCGTGCTGAATCTAGGGCAAGGGCGAAATGCTAAGGTCACCTCGTTGTTCGTTTGGAAACTTCCTGCTGTAAACTGCGAAATGTTCCTTTACTTTTGTTTTGTTAATTATTTTTAAACTAGCTGTTGCCCGCGACTTCGTCCGCGTGGAATCAAATTACCCGGAATAACCGAAAAGACAGACAGACCACCACCATCATCACCAACGGCACCACCGTCACTACCACTAACCCTACCAAAAATCGTCTAAAGCAGTTAAAGATGTTATCAGTTCAATAAGCATGTTGCTGACGCTGTCGCTGACGCATTTTGCGCATGTCGATCTCGCGAACCTATAAGATTTTCCACTAACAAATATCGTTTAACGCGGCTCAAGAAGTTTACACTTCAATAAAGTACGCAAGTATTTTTTTTATTAAACTGATTTAAAGCAACCTTTGTCACATCGCAGGTGGGGGGGCGGCCCTTTCGATACGGCTACACGTAATTTTGTCCACAATTTCGAGGTTTTTTACGTTTTGCGCGGAACCCTAATTATTTTTCTTAAATTAAAGTAGCCTATTTGAATCCTTGCAATGTAACCTATCTTTCAGTAAAAGTCCCATCTAAATCGGTTCAGTCGTTTCGGAGATTACCCGGAATAACCGGACAAACAGACAGACAGACAAAATTTTAAAAAATTGTCTTTTTGTTGTAAGTACCGTATATACATCATGTGTACTGGGTATAGGAATTTAATTTTGATATTACATACTGACAGTTCAATTTTATTTATCTGTATAGATTTGATCTAAAAATGTACCTTAAAGCATACCGAAAATATTCCATACATATTCGTGCGTTATCATTTAAAACGTAATACATATGATAATTCGATAAGATAGAAGGAAAGTTCAGACGAAGTGTCGGCTGTACCGGATCAGTACAAACGTTGAAAACCAGTAATGTTCGCAAAATACTTCATGTCTATTTATATTTTAAAAAAAGAACAACTGTTAATTAACAATATATGAACTCGATACTTAACTAATTAATTTAATTACTAAAGACAATTAAACAATATAAATAATTTTATGAATACTTAAAGGCTATCATGAAACAGAATGTAGTACGTCGGTCGATGGAGATAAATAGAACGAGTGTTTCATTGCAGTATTATTGTTCCAATGCTAGTCGACCAGGATGAAGTTACCCTTCTTATAATGGAGTATGTATCTATTGAAAACATAGATACGTTTCATGCGAACTGTTAACTGCTTACCGACTCTACATTTACTGACGTCCTGAAAGCCTTTGTTACCCTAGAACCTAATTTTAGGTTAATACTGTGTAATATGTGAATCATACACTCAGTAGGATAAATCCCGCTAAGTATTCACTAGAAAAACCGTAGAAAAAACATAATAAGTGATATGAAAAAATCTATACAAGAACAAATTCTTAGACTTGTGACATACGTATATACTATTGCACTATTTTATTTCTCACCTTTCTTTGTCGTGTGCTGACTGAGGATACTGCAGAATGGTCTGCTGGTCTTCCATTTCCACGACGCATTGTGTCCCCAACTCTAATTCTGTAACAAGACGTAATACGAGCTCACGTAAATTGAAAACATAATCGGCTTTATCTTCAAAGTGCCGTAAATCACTCATGTTCTTTTTACAATGTGCGACGAGGAAGATAAGAGTTTTATTTTATTATTACAAAATGTTTCTTATAAGGGAACTTTGTAATGTTTTGCTTTTACTATTAAAATAGACTGAACGTGGCGATTTTTTAATTATTTTAAAGAGTAACTTTGAGCATTTGAACTAGAAACATTACAGTGACAACGACAGCAAACAGGGTAGCGCGTGAGTTTGTATTTCGAAATCCCTGATGAAACCATAATAGCAGTCTCCTTTATTAACTAAATAATAAGCTAATAAGTAATTTGATGGGCGTATAATCCTAGTCAATATCTCAGTTCATAGAAAAACATCAAGAGCTGCCGTCACGCTGCAGAGCAAGGACAACTAATTTGAACAGTTAGTAACGACTCGCGAAAATTGATTACACATCTTGACGTAACATCGACACCTTGAAATTGTGTAAACAAAACGTAAATATCTTTATTGCCGAGAAAAAAGAGAAAAAATTGAGAATTATTATTCATGTTTTTAATATAAAAAATATTGGAAATCAAATTACTGACATTAATTCATTAAAAAAATTAATCATACATACAATACATAAACATTATGTGCATATTTTTTTGTAACAACACTGCATAAAATAAACTTTTGTATACGGTTCTAATAGTTCCCGATACATGATAGTCTAAACCCTGTCTCTTTAATACCGAAGACATTCGGAAATCGGATATAAGAGAGAAAAAACTCGCACAGTTTATTTAAAAAAGTAACGTTAGACGTAACAGATAAGTGACAAGGAAAGGAACAAACGAGAGTGGATAGGTCCGGTCAAAAAGGACTACAAGATTCCTATTTTCGGTGATGAAAAAAAAATAAAAAAAATGGTTAAGAAATAGACGTACACATAAGAAATGTACGTCATTTTTTCTGTACTGCATTATTAAATATCCGATAAGGCACTGTTTAGCGAACTCTTATCGCATTATCAACGTAAACCGTAATAACAAATAGAGGTGTCATTCGATACACATACCTCGTGAAATTATATCGATTCTTTATATCGAAGTCGTGGCACGTCCGAGTTTTGGAAGTGGAATGTTAATCGTGGCTGATCACTTAGCGCCGACTATATTCGGTTACAAATATAATTGGAGGCGCGTGATCCGGATCACTTCGATTGTTTGAACTTGACGATGCGATGATACAAATAGGCTCCGAGAGATTTTGCGTGGATGCTCCGGTCCGCTTTCAAATCGATAATTTTTGGAACGTTTTATTTTTCCACCCGATAACAAGTCACCGCTAACATGGGCATCAGCATCAAGCCGATGAGTTGCCGTACCTTTAATAGACAGAGGGGGAAAATGATATTTCCTCTTCTAATTTATCCTCTCCCCAATCAAAACTTCCCCCCTTCCCATCCTTTCTTTATTAGAACTAGATGGGAAGGGGGGAGGAATAGAATTAGGCTTCTGAAAACTCACTCATCAGACACAACGCAGAATACTTCTACTTCACTCCTGTCTTCTGTGAGGTCGTGGAATACCGCTGGAGTTTTTAGTGGTATTAATCTTTCATAGGACTTGGCTACTATGCATTGATTCTTGATGACTTCATTATCACTTATAAACACAAGGACACTGCTTTCGATTTTTTTATAAGTCTGTTTTCACATTCTAGCAAGAGCAGAAATGGGTTGGATATAAAAATTAACCCAAATATGAAACAAATAAAAAACATATTAGATCACTGTCGCTCATCACAATGCTTTAATTGCGTCTTAGTCTTAGAGCGGCAACTATGCATAAGAACGGCTTAATGGCTGCTGACAAACGCAACTTTACGTAACGATCGCGAAGCTGTAATACAAATAGCTCTTATGTTATCAATGTTAAAGTAATTAGCACATCAGTATCTTAACATTTACGGACTAGCATAAATACAAATCTAGATATTTTTTAGATTATTAGGACCGTACAATAACTATATTACATATTAAATATTTTTATTACACGTCAGACAAAAGGATCTATCTCTAACTCCTTCTCTTTTCCTTCTTTAATAAAAGTAAAAAAAAATATCATACAAAATTACATTTTAATATAACATTATCGCTCAACATCCGACGCTTGTTCGTTTGTCTCATCCCTGCGATACTAAAACTACCGAAAGCCTGAATCCAAAACAACGAATACGTGATAGTATGGACAGTGTAAATATGTTTTTTTATGCTTTGTAAAAAGTAGTACAACAAAAAACAAGTGGATTCGCGTGCGCGCAGGCTGTACGTGATGAGTCAGAACGAGGCCGAGCGCTCGTACCGCTCCTCTCTCGGATCCGGTTCCACTACACCATTGTAGTATACTCTAGTTTATATTTTGCTGACCAAACAGAATTAAATAATGACACGCTGGTAACATTTTTTATTCTACTTTTCGTTCCACATCATGATGGAACTTACGTAAACAAAAGGTTACCTTACCTTTTATGTTAAAATTCCAAAATATTATCGAAAAACAACTTATTCTCGCATTACCAATAAAATTAGCTCTATATTATACAATTTATTTCACGATTTCCACAAAATTCCACATGAAAGTGTAAAAGCCGCCACGTTTTTATGCTTACAAACTTTACATATTAATGTGGAACAAACTATTGTTATTACGACAATTACAATCGAAGGAAATTTTGTATTTACTATAAGAGGATATATGGCTTACACGTATGTACATAAGTTAAAATTACTTCTTTACGTCTTTTGGATTTCAAAGACATGATCGTAAATGACCACAGCCACTTTTCATTCGCAACTCCAGAGGAAATAAGAACGTAGGCTTGTTACTTGTCTTAACAAAAAACGGATGCAGAGATACTGCCCGCGTCAAAATATATAACATCTATTTTATGTCCGTTTGTTGAAATATACGCATATTTCGTAAAACTTGGTAAAATAAATTACGAAATAGTTGACCGACGTAGGTGTTTTTCTAACGTAACATCCTATTTTTAGAAGTAGTGTGTGTGTTTGCGAAACTATAGATTCATGTATTAGAACCACGTGGTAATTTAAAATAAATGATTCGTGAATAAAACTTTTCATAAAAAAAGTAGAAGGTTGATACTACAGATGCTTTTAGTTGAGCAAAGGACATTTTGCTGTCTGGAAGTTTAAGTAACTGTGAAAACTACGCGAACTGAATTGCGAATGTTGTTTCGAAATACGACTGGAATTCCTAATTTAGATTCTACACCTACTTAAGAACATTGATGAAAACTTGGAACTTTAAAGAATAATGGACATTTTTGTGATCAAATAAATATGCCCGTATCCCAGAGGGAGGGGTCTCTGCCTAGAGATCATGGATTTTCATTTGGCGTGATCCTGGCACACCTCTCTCGCTTCTTCTATATCTATACATACATGCTTGCATACTTTGCTTCATTCTTCACTTAGCTAGGCTCTGTCAGCACAGCTCCTATGGAAGCAATTCTATTGGTTCTTAACAAACATAACCCTTGCTATGCATCCTCGCACATCTCTGGTGGAAAACCATACAGCCTTACAGGTACTCCTTATATGCCCTGTTGTTGTATATCACTAATCTGATTGATATAAATTCTCTTGGGATTTTCCCTACCAACACTACCATTCTCTTGTGCAACAAAAACTTCATTGTTGACAATAATATTGAAATAGCAAATCTGAACCCACAACCTTGTTTTTGGGAGCGAGGGAAACATAATGAAAGAAATTAGTTCTTGGTGTGATTAATCTAGTTAAAAAAATGCATTGTGATAAAAGAACTAAGACCACAGAAAACCATTGCCTCATCTGATACAATACATGCCTATGTAAACATTGGTGTTGGTCCAGCGGCAAAGGCCACTTGCATGCACAGAAATATAATGCTTCGCTATGACTTCTTATTTGGTATTCTTGGAGTAACAATTTAATCTAGGCATTATGTTATTTAGAAATTAAACTATTAAACTAAACTATTAAACTATACTTTAAATCAGTCATAAATATTGTACTGCAACATTACACATTCAGGGGTTGAAATGAATACAATATTGTATCCCTTTTTTATATTGAATGGACTAGCAATTGACAACACAATCCCACCTGATGTTAACTAGTGATGTGGTTGAAAGGTGGTATGCGCAATTTTGGTAACAGCTTATTCACTCTTTTGAAGGTGTTCAAGTCATAGTAAGACAGAAACACTGATGCTGGCAACTTGTTCCATTTCTTTGCCATACGCATGATGAAAACCTCAATAGTGAAGTTACATTAAACACTACATTAAACTCCTTTTGCAATTACTCAGAATTCATACCTTATGAAGTTTTCTTTTAACTTTCAAGAATATCTGCAAAATAACTATCATACACTTCAATTTAAACCATTTGGATGATACAAATTAAAACCACAAAAGAAGTTAGTTACTGGATAAATAATTCTTGAATAAGGGTCTTTAATCTTTGTTTATGAGTCAGAAAAGTAATTATTACGTTTAAAAATCTGAATTAAATTTAGGTAAAGATAGAAGAAGAAAGATAATATATAACAATACGAAAAATAATTGAATAAAAATATTATTTAACTTATGTAGTTAGTTCTACATAATTATATTGTAGTTGTATATGTATAAAAAATATCGAAATGCAAAGTATACTGTAGGATGAATATTTATTCTTAGATATAATTAAAAAACAAACTTGTGTCAAGTCTCTACAACAAATTCATATGGAAGCATAAAAGTTTTTCACAATATGTACACAAAATTTAGATACATTGTTTGCAATATTGGGTAAGAATTCACGAACATGATAAACTCAAGTGACTACGCACCTGTAAGATTGCAGATTTCTTTATTTATTACCAATGCGAAACCAACTTACCTCGCCTATTGAAGGGTCGAACTCGAACAGCGACTTTAATCTTATCCGATGCCATTTTTGCACTTAAAATACACAGATATATTCAAAACACAGCACTTTACACATCAAAGTTTAATAAATTATTGCACATATTCACCCATATTCTAAAACAACAAAATTCATTATTTTACGTTATGTTCACGACGGTCCCCGAGTTGACACTGTTCGCCATGTTGTTTTTTACGTTAGTGTAGAGTTGGGACATTGGCTTCAAGCTTCACCACAAATAGAGTTGCTGTTTAGATAAATCCGGTTTTTAGTTTTGGTTTTTAAGAAACATTACTCACATTATATTTTCATGTGTAAAAAATACATGTGAAAGTAATGCGTCTTGCTTGCATCTTTTATAGAAACATTTTATCTTTTTGCAAGCCCAATCGTTATTTTTCTTTTATAAAGTGTAACATGCAAAGAATAAACAACCTACCCTAAGTACATTCATTATACCCAATTCAATGAAATAAGGTATACATATATTTTTTTTATTTTGGATATGACTCTTTCAGAGTCAGTGCTTTATCATTTTTTTTTATTTAAGACAACATTATAAGGCTGTATGGCTAAGTTCCCTTGCCCGCTCTCTCGAGGGAATAAAAACAACAACAAAAAGTTGTTTATTTATTGACAAATGACAAGTCATGACATTGAGTCGGTGCAAATGCAAATGCAATTGAATTAATTTTGTTGGCCGATATCTGTTTTGAAGGTAATAATGGCTACATTTAAGTACAATAGTATAATTAGCTAATTAAGTTAAAAAACCACTATAATATTTTCTTGTTCATAATATTTGTTTTCAGAAGTAAAGAAAAATGGCTACAGACCCATTATTTGGTTGGGATTTAACTTTTAAGACTGTTGAAAGAGATGTTAAACGTAAATCTGATGTTCTTATAGCCTTTATTCATTGGAATTTGACTAAAAGAGGTTTTAGAAGTATCGGAATTGGAGATGAGGTAACTTTTACGCAGTATATATGACTAAAGTTTGCCTTTTTGTATTATTTATTGTCTGATTTTTACAGCGAACGCTTACCGGTGAAGAAGAGAAATCAGAACTTCTTCCAAGTGGTTGGAATGATAAGGACAACTATACTTTAAGATATGTTTTGGAAGAAAAGCTTTACATTCTACATGGAATCAATACTGATGGCAACCTTATCATCAACCTTTTGGTATTATATTTTTTTTATATCTTAATCACAATAAAAGAAACCCAATTTAATAATTTTACACAACTTTAGAAAAAATACTTAGATTTTCTTATGTTATTTTTTTCTATGTGGTATTTTTTTGTAATACTTTTTTGGAAATTTCAAACATAAAACTTTTAAAATATAAATTTATTTATGTATGTTTGAACAGATGGATACATTTTATTATTCAAGATTTGAACTTGTTTTTAAAAAATGTTTTTTTTAGATTAATGTAAATTGAAAAATATTTTTTTGTCTTAGAGATCAGAAGATCTGGTGGTATCAAATTTCGTAGTGAACATTGAGGAATCCATACAGGCCATGAATGGGAATATTGATAAATTGATTCCTAACCACAAGGAACTTATGTACAATATAAAGAGAGATCTTATTGACACCATCACTCAGAGACCTACTACAACTGTTCAAACACAAACAACAAGAGGTTAGTTTATTTTTACGAAATATAGTTGTTACAAAAGCTTTCTAAACAAAATAGGTTACAAAAATCATATGCAGTTGGCAATTGAGCAAATAACAGTGGTGGATGTCCGTGGTGACAGCCTCTGTGTTAATGGGCCGACTATACCAGATAATTAGTATACATGGGTGTGTACCCATGTATACTAATTATCTATACTAGTTAATAGTGTTATTAACTTGTATTAACTATCTGGTACTAATAAGCTAATAAGAAGGTACAAAATAAGCAAAAGCATTTTATATTTCATCAATATATTGTGAACATCAGATAATTATGAGACTAGGTATATTATAAAATGTCACCAACTTGAACTGAATGAATCCTTCATTATTCAATGTGTGTGTTTGCATTTAGTCTAATAATGAGGAACAAGACGCCTAATCACCTTCTCCTTTTCATCTCTTCCTCTCATCATTTTCCTTATTCATCCCCGTCTTCTGTAGGAAATAAAGGCTGGCTAGAGTAATGGTGTTCACATATCAGGTGTTTATATCCTTCAATAAAAGTAGGTGTACATTTGCAATAAGCCCTTTTAATTCACTTTAGTTAGTCCGTAAACTGGTTGATATGTGCTTCAGTCATCATTATTATTTGATTTAGTAACTGACTGCTTTTCTTGTAACTCCAATAAATGAGGAAGGGACAAATTTATTTTGAAACATCACAACTTCATTGACAGAACTTTCATATATAATGGTAACCATTGTGGTCATGGGCATGAGCATATTATATTTCATTTATACATACAACTCTAACAGTTTTATGTTACAGCCTAAATTAGTATTATCATTCATATGATCATTTTCATTTCAGATACTACTAATGACAGACGGCTAGAGACTGATCCATTAAGGGTTCCCCCACGACCATTACCATGTGTGCATCCAGATAATCACAACTTATGGTATGTCACTTCTTACCTTTTTTTTTCTAACCTAGTTTAATACATTCTCTATCATCTCACCAATTTGCACAAGTTTTCTTTTTAAATTCTTTCTATGAAATTAATAAGGTTCGCCCATAGTTAATACTTGTCAGATGATTTCAATGGTTCTTAAATTTAATTGTTTCTTTCCCATTATTGCTTCTGAGATTGTGAATTTGTGATATTATGCAAAGATAATTGTGATTTACTATTACTTTCCTGACAATAAACTGAGTCAAATAAGAAGACCAGAAATCTGATCAATTAATAGATAGATTGGGTCTCCCAAAATTGTGCCACGAACTCAAAAATCCCAAGCTGAATTTGAGGCACTTATTCTGTTTTCCATAGTAAGTAATGGTGCAAATAAAAATAATTAAAAGTTTTGTCTCCTTCAACCTTAATTCTACAACTCATCTTCTTTGTTTTAAAATTTATGGCCTCAATCAGTTATGTAGCAGCCTGTTTGTTGAATTAATTAGAACTAAGACTCCGGCACCTCACTCATTACACATAATGCAGAATACTTTACATCTGTTTCGTTTTGTGCAACAGATGTTTTTTGGGCTCCACAACTGCTAAATTTATTTGGTATCAAGAGACACAAAGATTCTATTCGTTTTTCCTATCACATCTTGTATAAAATATTAAGCGCGTAACTTCGACATTTATTAGGCGCACAGAAAAGAACTGAAATATTTTGAGCAACAGTTTTCCAGCTAATTTCAGATTACATAATTTCTTTTGTCTCAGGGAACTACCATCTGCCCAGCTGCCTAATGTCGGCCGAGCAGATCTGGATCCGTTTGCTCCTGCCGCTGGTGGTATGATCTTCAATCCATTCGGACCTCAAAGAGATATTGAAAATCCTGGATTAGGCATCCCTGGAGGACTCCCAAGGTTTGATCTTTTGTTTTAATAAGAATTTATTTTCATGTCCATTCTCAAAACAAATAAAAACATACATTGTATATATACGTATATTTACAGAGGCGCAGTACCGCCAGGAGCTCGATTCGACCCGTTCGGGCCGCCTGGCGCAGGTCCCATGCCGGGACGTAGACCACCCCCCGACGCCGATCATTTCCCTCCTCCCGGCTTTAATGATAACATGTTCATGTAATACCCTCTATTGGATGGTGGTTCTAAAATATGGGGATCAAATAAAACTGTTTTGTTATATGGCCAAGCATTTTATTAATATACTTTCAATAACGTTTTTTTACAGCTTTTGTGAATTACGAAAAAGCCTTAGAATAATATAAATTACTTATGCCGTATGTTGACTACGTTGATCCGGAAAAGCACTGAACATAGCTCCTTACATATCAATAAAAAGAATATACAATGCCAGTACAGTATAGTAATTTGGGGACTTTAGCTATGGTGGCTAGGATGATCCAATCGAATATGATTTGATTTGTTAATCACAGCCTTTTTCCAAGAAACAAGTTCTAATCTAATAATATTTCATGAGTAGATATTTTTTATTTCTAGAAAACCTAAAAAAATATTTTAACTTCTTTTGGGGTGAGGTGATTGGATTTTATGATACGAAAAAGTTTCAATGTTTTATGTAACGAAAAGTACAATTGTTGATTGTCTTTGTATTGAATTTTGTTCCCACAGCTCTTGACTCCGATCTCGTTCGATGTCATCCACGTCATCTGTCTGTATCATCGGCAAGATGGGCACAAGTTTATAAGGGACGAGCTGTCTATTTGGATTTTATAAAACGAAAAAGTATTATATACAAAAATGTTACTTTAAGTGGTAAAAATTATTAATCGATCGCTCTCTGTCCCTCTTTTTATATTTGCCACCTCTGCAGTATATTCATATCATTCTCTTACAAATTAACTAGAATACAGTCAGCCCGTGACCATGGTATATGCAACTGTGCC
This sequence comes from Papilio glaucus, assembly GCA_000931545.1. Lineage (NCBI taxonomy): Eukaryota > Metazoa > Arthropoda > Insecta > Lepidoptera > Papilionidae > Papilio > Papilio glaucus. The sequence goes on along the minus strand of JWHW01024526.1, from coordinate 93,820 downwards.
GAAATATCGGGAGCTGAAAAAGGTTAATCGTGGTAAGAATCCCGTTTCTTACAAACCTTGTATTAGTAAAAACCAGGAAAGTTTAAAGTTATATATAGAATACAAAGTTTCACTTCTACCTTGTGTGTACTCACATTAGATTTTTTTAATAAACTTTACATAGCATAGCAATAAAAAGAAGCGCAAGGAACGCATATCTCCCTCTGAGTCGCTGGCCTCACCGGCGCTCTTTAACGCATCAAGGCCTGCCGAACTAAGAAAGGCACCCTTTTCGGCTTCTTAGCCCCAAGCTGCCCAGCCTACTAAGGTCGCCTAAGTCACGCCTAAGGCTCTTCCTGCCCCGCGACAAATCTCTGCCGTTTCGCAACCGTTGCCTACGGCATTATTTTCGCAGTAGTAAAGACCATTACCCCTATACCTTTTTCGCCCGCCCTAGGTGCGTCAAGTGCCTTGGCGATCACGGAACCGGTGACAGTACTCATCCAAAGGACAAAATCCTCCTCGCCACATTCATCCTCTAGCTTCCCTCCAGCGTTTGTCCTCTGTCAATCAGTAGGACACCCGCTGACTATTTGAGTGGCCCCAAAGCTCCTAAGTTTAAGCGCCCACGAATTATTTATATTATTTATTTATTCTAACGCCTCTCCTAAAACTGTCCACTCCGTACCATCACAGTTTTCAATCGCCCCGCATGGCAACCACGTCCTAAACCAGCTTTCGCCTGTACCAAACAAACTTCATCGCCAAACAGCAACCAGCAGTTCATACACAAAGGAATGATTCGAATGCCTGAATAGCTGAACTAAGTCACTCGACATAAATGGTCACAGGACACAGGAGGCCTTTGCCATGGAATTAAAAGCCGCGGGAGGTCAGTTACGTAACCGCTTAGATTTAGTGCTCAAATACAGGTACATCATAACTGCTCTTCAAGGTTAATATCTCATTTAGCTTAACCCTACACTCAAGATCAGTAACAACACAACCGAACAAACCATACGCGCCGACGAGTATGTTTTTGCAATCTATGATAGAAACGTTGCTGGAGTTTCTTTTTTATTGAGGAGTTTCTGGAGTGGAGACGGAATGCTAAGGCGCAAGGGCCTAGACTCTGATTCTGAGGCCAAGAGATCTATAAGATCTCTTGGTCTGACTTCTGACTCGGCCGCCTCCCAATCCGGTAATACTAACAAAGTAACTGCCTTCGAGGTAAGTTACTATTTAAGAGGTTTAAGCTAACAGCCCTTTGCTCTCTGCCACCTCGAGTCAGGTAAAACTCTAAAAGCCTCCTCCAGCCTCACAGTGACTAGACAAGTCAGCCAGAGAGAAAAAACTCCCTGAACATTCAATAATAAAAATGTACCAGATAAAATCTTAATAATTAGATTTTAATAAAAATATACATGTTTTTTTTTTAATATTTTATCATCACATTTATACATTAGTCCCATCACCTCCCTGCCCTTATGAACGTGCCACGTTACGTACCAATACGACTTAGGGTCTCTTCTTTAAAGGCCGGCAACGCATCTGCAGTTCCTCTGGTGTTGGGCGACGTTGATCACTTCAGTGTTCTCGCCGCTCGTTTGCCCCCTTCTCTTATAAAAAAAAATGTGAGGTCAGCACAGTATAATCTATAGTATTTTAACGTTTAACTTACCGTGGGTTTCCACTAACGTATAATCTTGTCTAAAACATATTCTCATCTCAGTTTTTTCAAAGAGAAAGATAGAGAGAAAAGAAAGACGCCAGTGGAAACCCACGGTTAACAAAGCCATCAACAACTTCATTTGTATGACGTCAATGAAGTGTGTTTGACGTCAACAATTTGTTGTATAATTAATTATGAAAATTAGTACAATTTCTTCAAAATACCGGGCACTATAAATCTGTGTGGTATGTGGATATTTATTCTTTGAAAATCGTTTTGGTTATCAACAAAGAAGATATAAAATGGTTATCAAATTACAACGGACGATGGGGCACAAATTTTATTCTAAAATTTCTTTTGTAAAAGAAGTATAAAACTACATATATGTATCATATAAACTGTACTACTATCCAATCAGTAAACTGTTATTATGTTTTTATTTGTTCATCATAAATGTGATATCTGTTAGAAAGTATTAATATATTACAGGCAAGCTTAGAAGGGTCGTAATTTGGTAACTGGCAACATTAAGTGGCAGTTCGGCAATTTTTTTTGTGCCAAGCACACGTTTTCCGCGTGTGTGGTGAATTTTGTTGGCTGTTCACGGCTGCATCCGTTCAATTTTTATTCAATGTGTATGGCTGTGGAGGTAAGTAAATATACAATTTTTGCATAACGTTTCTAAAACTATTCAAATCGCTAAATGTAACTAGAAGGGCGTACCCTCCCATCAATATAGTACGTCACCATGCAGGCATTCATAGATTTTCCCCAGAAAAACTAACTTTCGTATACATTCAGCAGAATATTTATGCTTATAACAGAATAGGTAAAGTGTTTATCCGAACCCTTTGTGTGAACTTATATAAAACATTTATAGTAACCTCTCAAGAAATGAGCACACCTACATTTAAATATACGTATAAAATATATAGACAGGAGATAACTTCTTCCTAATTTATTACAAATTATAATTACTTTTTAGTTAAACTTTCGAAAATCTGCTTAACATTAATAACGCCGTGTTCTCTTATAATTATTTCATTTATATAGCCTAACCAAAGTTAGTAGTAAATTCGCTACAATAGATACATTTCAAATCTTTAAGTTAAAACATTCTATGTTTTCCAGAATACCCTCATAAATGATAAAGTTTTTATTCATTGTATTAAATACAATATCAAACATATTTAAATTGGGTATATGTAAATTTATGAAAGCCACACATAATTATAAAATAAATATATAAACATTGCTTGTTGTATTAATTATTACAATAAATAATGTTATATAAGATAAATTCATCCATTCATAAGTCCTAAAAAGGTACTATTTTGGTTGTACAAACTAAATATCAATTGATAATACAGCATATATTTAAAAAAAAATTGCTTCTACCTGCATTCTCAAGGTCTCTATTGTTTGTTCACTATGACAAGTTTTTGTAACAGCCCTTACCATTGTTATATTGAACTTTGGAATGTTAAGACAGGTTATTATTTGTACGTGTTGTACAGAAATAAATGTCATAAAAAGAAATAATACACATTAGATTTAGTAAGCTAAGCCACAACTAACACGGTTATTTTTTCATAAAATTGTTGAATAAAAACAATTTTTGAATTTGTTTGCAAATACAAATACAAAATATTTCCCTTTACTTTGTATATAAACTGGTTTGCGCCTGGGAAATTATTAAACTGCAATGACCTTTGCTTTTTTCTCTTAATGCTGTTTCATTACAAAGTTTAAGCCATATTGCAGAAATATGTTCAAACAACTTTTAGTTGACATTGAAATGACTACTCCTTCGCAAATGGTAACTTTTAAGAATTTGGAGCATGTAATGAGAATGTGAGTTATTTTGGTGGTTATTTTAAAATTGCCTGGTTTTTGGGAGGAGGGAGTGGGAGGGTTTGGAAAGGAGTATTCCCCCTCCCCACAGTATTCAACATCACCCCCATTTAAAGGAAATCCGCTGTACTCAGGTACAGTGGATTTCCTGGAAAAATAAACTTTGTGTACATAATGAATTTTCAAACACCTTGGAGACACTTTGGGTAGAATGCTAGCTTACCTAATGAGAGTGTGTCAGTTTTGCCCAGGCCGTGAATTGTAAAGGGCACTCATTATTAATTTATCATTCATTATTTTAAATTAAACATGTATAATCTCATATTTAATAAGGGTTATTTTTTGAGTCATACCACATCCAACTGATAGGTAACTTATGGTGGTATTAATATTATGATTCATATGATAGTAATAAGATTGTTATCATATGTTTTCAGAGTAAATGAACACAATGTGATGGAAATATGTAGGAATTTATGACTACTGCAGTGTATTTTGACCATAACTACATCTTTAATATATCATCATCTTCCTGTTCTTTCCCCAAGTATGTTAGATCGCCACGGTATGTTCTCCTCTTCCATATCCCTCTATCAGTTGTCATATCGGAATTCACACCCTTCTTACTTACCCCTACTACTTCTTAGGTGTTAATAAATATTTTTGAGAATTTAATAATTTAAATGTGAATTTTACAACATAATTTTCATCAACCATACCATGGATTTTAAGGCTATTATTTTCTGTCGTTAAGTAAAATAGTAATTGCCTTTGACAACACTTTTTAAACATCTATGTATGTACATTTACTTAGTGTGTTTATCTATTTGCACGATAACTACCTATATATTTTGAGACCAGTGATTGACGTCATTTGTTGCGCAAATGCGTGGACTAATCATTCTCAAAGTTCCATGAAAATGCATATCGCGTGAACCTGCACGCGAGGCATAACACGTCACAATTGCATAACAACTACCTTTTTATCAGAAGTCGTAAAAATTAGATGTAGGTTCACGTCTATTGTTTGAAATGCGCGTTAAACATTGATTACTCATAGCGTATCATTTTTCTTGAAAGTTCGATAATATAACTTAAATTTCATCATGAAATTCAATATTCGTTAGATATTAATGAATTTAAGATGTAATAACTGCGGTAAAACACCAAAAAAAGTTTTCATATTTCTCCTAGTGTCCCGTTGTAACGAAAATATAAAGAGTCACGTTATGTATATGTATGTAAGTCTGGATTCTCTGGATATAGCTATGGGCGTCGACCCGGCCTTGGCGAGCGTATGTTGACCCTGCGCAGGCGCAGGCGCTAGCCCGTTAACGCGAGCGCGCACGATCCTGCTCGAACGTTCACGAAACGGCCGGTATCGGTGCCGCTTCCAAAATGGTGCGCCTCGTTGACTGATGACACACGAACCGAGAATGGCGTCATCTTTCGCGAACGCTCTGTTTAATGAGCTTCCTAATTTGCATCGATAACTAATTGAATGCGTACCGACCGAACAAAGTGAGTTGTTCATCGTCTATTTAAAATTTCTATTAGTGTTTTATTTGGCTTACCACTGTTTCAATCTGCCTTCACTTCCAGTATAGTAAACGTCAATTAAGTTAAAAATGTTAGGTTATTTATACCATTGTTTAATGTTTTAATTTGGAGAATACGCTTCGTCCTCTAATTCTTCTCCAAGTTAATGATAGGTCAGTACCTATCTATATTATATATTCGTAGTAATTAAAACATTCTTAACAAAGCGTCTTTAATATGTGGACAATTTCGGGTGCGGTTGAAAGGCGTCCTTTTTACAGCGGGGGATGTATCCGGTGGAGAGGCGTCGTATAAAACCACGCGTCATTCGACTGGGGCCCGCGGTCGTTGCTCCAGGCTACTGAGACGGGGCATCGTAGGGGCGACGATCCCCGTCCCTTGCCAACTGCGACTCATTAAACGACTCCAGCTCGAGACTTAATGACATCGTAAATTACACACACCATGTTAATGAACTTCTAATTCGTGCAAATGCTATCATCAGCTAGATCGTGACGTTTATATATATTTTTTTAATAAATTAAAATATGCAAGCCTGCGTGTCTAACCTAATCAGAGTACGAAGAAATAACTATCACTATCTGGATATCAAACGCAATAACTCTCAAATGTAACATTGGTTGAACCTATTGAACTAAACTCAGTTACTCGTTAATAATTTATGGTGATGCTAAATTCGTTTTTTTTTCTTACCACTTGTTACCTTGTAGCAAAATTATATTTATATACCGTCTAATTCTAGGAAAGACTTCCGTCCAATATTTTGACAAATTTAGATAAAATATTTTAAAAATTTAGATACTATTTTTGTATACAAAAGTATTCAAAAAATATTATCTAATCTGTGTTTACTTAGTCATAAATTTAAATCTTTCCAGCGACTGACGTTATGTGAATAGTTTTGATTAGTTAAACGTATATTTTATATTATATAAATAGTGATAATAGAATGATATTTCGATATTATTCGAATTGGTTCATGATTTTTTAGACATTCGCTCCACATAAAATAATACGTGATTTTTCGATTGGATTGTGTATATTTCCAAAAATTATTGAGATATTTAACAAAAACAAAAATTTAATATAAAAAACAATTAATTGTAATGTTCAATTTCAAAATTATAATTTAAAGTGATTACATTTAGGTTTACAAATGTACTTTATGTATCGTACATTACTTTCCATTTTAACAGTTGGAGGTCAAGTCGAGTTCATACAAGAATCTATACCGCCGCTTTTTCGTTCGTTTTGTTTCGAATGAAAGAAGCTCTAAAAATACAACTTATTTTTCTTACGCTACAAGAACCGGGATATCAGTTTACAGGGAAAAGGGGAACAACAAGGTGTCAACTCACAGCATATATTAACATTCCGGGTATTCAGCTTTTATTTTAACATTATGTTATATATTTACCGTTTAAATACGACTGACCAAATTTGTGAAATTGCAATGTATATAACGAGTATACACCAGAGAGGAACTACTGCAAAATAGTACGAAGTAAATATGTATTATGTCATTAGCATACGAATAAACATTGTAAAAAATTCTTAAATATTACATACGAAATGCCTAAAACTATTATAATAAGGTAAGATTTTAATTATTCCACGCGCGCGTACAATTAATAAAAATTCTGAATTTTTATAAACACATTAACGTTAATCCTGTGAGATGATATCAGCATAAAGTTCGTGGTACCTGTTATCATTAAAACTTATCAAGTAAACGAGGACTGATATCATTGTCGACAGTTTTCTCTTTATTAACTAAAATGGTTGAAAGCATCATATTAACTAAATATAAGTAAACTAATTACTAAAATTGGTACATCATCAACACATACCTGAATTATTTAAGATTTTTAAGTTCTTATGAGTTTAAGAGAGTGTCATGGTAGACTATAGAAAGGTAGTATGTTTATTTTTGGACTGCCGTGACTACTACTGCCGCTGTATTTATAGATCTTTTAATTCCCACTTCGATAAGTATCCTTAAATAATGGAGTAATCCATTTATCATCACCATAATCAGTTTAAAACCTAGCGCCCGGACTGGTCGATCGAGATTGAATTGTTGACCGCCTTCGGTATTATTTAAAAGATTATAAATGTTTTTTAAGGTAATTTATATTTTCATATACCTACATTTAAAATGAAATTATTGTAAACACGATGTTGCGAATGCTTCCTAAGCATCTTAGCCATTAGTTTCAAGTATTTTATTTAAAGAGGAAAGCTTATATTGATAGAGCCAGAACGACGCACGTTATTGTCTAAATACACTAATGTACTGTAAGAAAGTTTCCATCTTTATAAAGAGTAATGTGGTATGCCAGTTGCCTTGATCTACAGAGTGGTGATGCAATGACTTCTATGTTATGCTACGACGCTATGCTCCTTGTTTGTTAATGAAATTAAAATGTTAGGTATTTCAACAAAGAGACAATGTCAAATGCAGTGATAATTATTGAAATAAATTACATCACTGCAATGATTGTCATCTTTTCTCTAATAATATTAAGTTTTCTTAAACTTACACCTTTAAGTACCTACCTCTTACCGCTTCTCTTACTTGTTCGTCGTTTGCCAAATTTCGACTACCTTCATTATATTTTTTAAATAAACAACTGGTTAAATGTTTTTGCATATTAATTCATCGTATTTTTCTTTTTAATACCTGATTGGGCCAGAAGGTGGGTAATGTTGTTCGCACGTATGTTCGTTCCATTAGACCTCCCGTAGCCTAAACGGCTTGACTGATTTTGACAAGTGAAAATCGTCAAAGTTAATTGGATGACGTCGAATCATAGTCAGTCGAGTTTTTTTGGTTTATTAAATTAATTATTACGACATATTTTACGTATATCATTTGCGTCAGTGTATTTATAATGAATAGGCGAATAAACTTTTTATCTATCTTTAGCATAATGCGGTGCGGTGTTATCAAATCTCATGACGCTTGAAGTAATCTAGTCTTTAAACCCACACACACGTCACGTCGTGTGTGTGTGTGAGTCGCCCACTATTATTATCTTTGTCTTCCTCAAGTTGATATTTTTTGTACTAACTATAGTAGTACATATTTAAATATTTCACTTTGAAGGTCGCATTTTCATTCGACTGAATGAATTGTGAATGTTTGTCCTCTGTAAAGCGGGACAGTCCCTACCACATTTGGGATTAAATAAATTTGGTCAAAGGTAATCAATTTAGTGCAAAATTTTTTGCGGTTTCTTATTTATTAAACGTCCTGATGTACTTCACTTCGCCGTTCACTAAAATGTATTCATAGAAATATTCCTGTCTGTATCTCACTTCGGCATAAAAGTTGTAACATTTTAATTACTCAACGCTATAACCGTCTGTGTGATTAAAGTTAATTGGTGCCACGTAACATGCTCTACGAAATATAAAAGCCAACGAAAATTTTATTAAAACCCTGTAAAACATCAGCATTCTTTCGTTTATAAATTTTTGAGTGTACAATAATAAACGCTTGTTTATAAATGTATTTGAATACGCATTTATATAGTTTGGTCAAATTATATCAAAGGTACATTAAATAACGGCAGTATAGCCATTTTTATTTAATTGTATGGATATTTGCATGATGTAGGAGTTGTAGTTTTGTCTGTAAATTGGAGTATGACAATAATTGTGAGTAATCGGCAAGGGTAAACTATGCAAGATATGTTCGGAACTTGAATGACTTATGTTGTAAATTAATATGTTAACTTTTGAAGTATTTTATAAGTTATTTACTTAATTAGGTACGGGAGTCCAACCTAGAATGTTGGCTTTAAATAAAGCCAGATGTGGACAGAGGGAAAGGCTAGCATTGTTTCAGCGGAATTTAATTAGTAAATAGGTTAGTCGCGACGAGTGTTGCAGGTAAAGCGGGTCAGCGACGCGCCCCGCTCGCAGCCCTAGCTATCCGGGTCACGGAGCGCCGTACTCACTCCATGGTCAGGACACGTCGTTAACGTGCATTTAATTACGAGTAACGTGGCTTTTTTATCACCTGCCAAGTTTAGATTGTTGGAAATTACAGTCTGAACTCGATAAATATTCATAATTGACATGTCAATCGTGATGGTACTCGAAGATTCGTATGAGAAAATGGTTGTATGCTAAAGATTGATACTAGGTTAGGATAGATGAAGTAAAGAAAAGATCTTAGATTTACCTTTTTTTAAATATTTTTTATAGCTCACTAAAATTATTAAAACGGCATTTGGCCAATCTGTAAACATTATAAAATCATTTAAGATCACGTCACTCGATGGTTTTCCTTATTTCAGAAAAAAAGTATTTTTAGTTTAGCTTAATTAGCAATTTATCTTTTAAAACATAATTATTCAAAAAATCCAATTCCATAAAATGACAATAAAATATCAGTCGTTTTAGGTGCCTTTGATTTAATTCTATATTTATACCTACTTTCAATAGTTCTACTGCAACGACGTCATCCTTAATGCTTGATGGTTGTGCCTGGCATTTACTGTGTTTTACATTTTTCATTCCTCGTGTCAAATGTCTGAAATACATTCAGATTAAAGCTTAAAGTAACGCCCACTTTAGGCTCCTATCTTTTTAAAGCTTCATTGAATTTTGTATTGTTATCTCATTCTGGAATCTAAATTTGCACTGTTTTATATCGTCCTAACCTATTTATTAAGATGTTTTAAATGGCAGGCACTTATGGACAGTTTCGCCACCAAAAATAGTATTCAAATTGGAGTTTAACTTAGCAGGTACATTTATATTTTCCCGTTTTAGTTACAGTATACTATTTTAATATTTTTTATTGCGAAGTAGCACCCATATTGGTTCTAGAACAGATGACGAATGACTTGATATGTATTTCAATTGCTTTTTTATCATATAGATCATGTTATCTCATGTACTATTTTGATCAAGATCGATGGATACAATAAATATCAAGCGTCATAGAAGTCACGATACGATACTGTGTGATGTGTATCTTGCCTTTTGATAGTGAAGTATCTTCCTTACACTTATTTCGCAATCATTTTTGGCCTCGTTAGACCACATCACATTTTTCTCTAATTAAAAAAAATATAACAAAAGCTGACAAAATAACATTAATCTCCATCAAGCCGCTTCAATTCGTTCTAAACAAATTATTGGTTGAGTAGAACTAACTTTAACTGTGCTTTAAAAAAGAATTTGCATGGTGAATCTATCCTCTTCCTCGATTCAGTGTTCAAGAAGCAAACTATAGACCGGTAAGGCTAAACGAACCCCTGTTTAGTCTTTAGCTACACTTAAAAAAACCGTTAATAATACGAAACCCTTGCCAATTGCGTGACAGTAACCGCAGACGTTCTAGAATTTCCGCCGTGTCAACACAATTTTATTTTATTTGAACCGTTGAACTTTCGGAATGCCTATTTATAGTGAGAGCACGTTAACACGTGGTGGTTTCCAGTTTCGGGTGGTACAATTTTAAGTTTTAATGCACAGAGATAGGGTGTATTGTTTAGATGGTGTACGAGGCGCAGGCGGAGTCGATGACCGAGTATTGATCCCAGCGAAGTGGGTCGCGACCCGCTTCCCGTTGCAATACGGACAGGGTCTGGAGCGGTCACCTAGCCCCAGACAGACTTGCACTACGGGGGCAAGGATAATGTCACACCTACCACGTTTTTTTAAAACGCCTACATTTTAGTACGGAGGTCTTAATAATAATTCTGTATTGAATAGTTTTCTTTAAAATTTCAACGGTAATTGTTTTCTCAATTTAATTGTTATAAAAACTGACGCTAGCAAACAAATATAAGTTTTGTGAATTAGTCCGCTTCATAAAAGGTTAGAGCTAAAACAAATTTCATTTCTTGCAGAAAAGAAACAATTTCATGTATTTCGTTAGGTGGTAAAAGTTAGTTATTGAAATAGACCTTCCATAGTACCTTGTAGCTGTAATTAAAGCAGCTAATGTTGCTCAATAATAACTTTGCAAGTTTTCTTGAAAATTGTTCTGATTGTACGCTATAAATCC
>JWHW01024526.1:55805-73307 GCA_000931545.1 Papilio glaucus | reverse complement strand
CTAAGCTAAATTAATAATTTTTGATAAATGTCAATGCATCAGAATTATGATGTGACCTGAAAACTTGGACAAGTCATATTAAGTTTTATATGGACGTTATATTACGTTTTGAGGTATTTCGTAATGCTGTAAATTTCCTGCTCTAACTAAATTTATTTGTCTCCTTAAATGTCAAAAGTATTTTGTTACATTGTGACAGTGTAACACTCGACATCTCTTATAAAGGTAGTTTATTTAATGTTTGAGATTGACTTTGTAATCTTTTACCGGTTTTTATAAAGCTGAAAGTACTTTTAAGCTTTACGTTAGCCCTATTTGTTCGCTTTTGTAATTTATAAATACAAAATATTTAAACAGGTATTTTTGAAATAGGTCTCACGCATATTTATGATTTTGCTGAAACATTGAATCTATTCACTGGAATAAAAATTGTTACCCAAATCTCTCTTCAACTGGGAACACAATAAATTCGGTATATTGAAAGGCGACAAAAAGGTTTTGTACTATTTTCAATGCTGGCTCTTATTCATTGTGCGTATGTATGTAAATATAAATTGTTTTGTTTTTAAAACACATTTGTCGTTTCCAAATTATTCATACACAGGAATCGATTCGGTTTGTTTACAGACCACTTTAATTAAGCCTCCGGTCATTTGTTGTAGCAGCAAACTTAAATTTAACAGTTTTACACTATTTTCTAACGTTTTATAATATACCATCAACATATATTAATACCATAAGGTATACAACCTTTAACAATGTGGTAATTATTAATGTTGTCAAATAGAAAATTCTTCGCATTACTTCATTTATATATTTTAAGTGCAACTAGTTATTCCAGTAACTTCACTAGTTTTCAAAGGCCTACTAATGGTTACGGAGAAAATACGGGTTAATCCAATGTAAGCATCATCATAAATGTTCCTTGCATCGGTTACTATCTTAAAATGCTCGTAGCTGAATATAAGTATATTAGACCAATATAGCCATTCGTTACTATTTTCATATAGGACACTCTGCATACGCTAACATCCAAATTTTCCAGCATCAGATTGCATCAAAATAGTAAACATCACGAGGTACGTAAGCAACCGATTGACGCCATCGCCACTGTCCTAGCATCAATAGGCTGTGCGACGGCGTGCGCAGGCGCCGTGATCTGTTTGTTAACACTGTCGCAAGTGTGATTTTTATTTCAAAAATAGATCAAATCTTGCAAATATTGATGTCTTCATTTGTCCTCGAGATTCATTTGCGACTCGAGATGTTTTTTGCAGGATTCACACATCTGCACCGAGTTGCGCATTAAGCACGTCATGTTTCGATAAACAAACCGTAGACGTCGTAGTAGAATGTCAGTTGGTTTTAAAACAAGGTTAAGCTCTGAACATGTTTTTGGTATCATGATGCTCATATCCAATATGCATTCATTTCATTTCAATGCTAACAAGGACAACTAATGGCTGAACTATATATTAATAAGAAAACTGGCTCAAATTTACGATCGGCTGCCCTTGCGTCAGACTAACATCAAAAACATTGATAGAGGTGAACAGGTGAAAATGAACATACAAATCTCTATTACAAAACATCCAGTAAGCGTTATTTACATCCAGGAATAAATTATAATGCAACGCGACGCGATGTAGTAATAAAGTATTCCGGATCCTTTATCTGCGTTAGCTACTAACAAAAAAATGTTATTTACAAAAGTTCAATGTTTATATTAATTTCACGAACTAAGCTAGCTATCTAGTACGTGACTCAAATACATACAATCATCATTGTTGCCGGAGAGCAGTAATCCCAGCGTCCTGCGGTCAAACTGAACCTTATACAAATCCTTATTAGAACGTCACCACGAGTATTTATGTATGTGCATTGAAAACATTATACGTTTCAATTGAAGTTAATTCTAATTTAATATGAATATATAAAGCTCTGATCAAAAATAATAAAGAAACCATGTTAAATTTGAGATGAAGTTTTGTCGCCGGATGAGAAAAAAGCTAGTGAAACTATCGACTATTCTCATACGATAATCTATTAACTGTTAAACATGCCGATTTATAAATAAATGCCTCTGATAATAACTGTTTAGATATGACAGAAGAAATGTATAGAACGTGCATTAAGGCCGCGGAAGACAATGTAAACAAAAAAAAAAGTAAACATTGCAAAAGAGACAAATAAATTGTTAAGTATGAGCACGTCAAGGTAACGAAGTAGTTTCCTAGAAGCGTTGCAACGGCAGAGAAGCACGCTCGTTATACTATTATGGGACTGACCTCGCAGCTCCACTTCCGTAAATGTTAGATGCATTTTGTGTTGCCAGCTGTCTGTTGCTAGTTCTACTGGCTTCCTAGGCCACACGAAACGAGGTATAAGTAGATTTATCCTAAAATAAAAGCCTATCGTAATATTGTATGCGAGCTACTTGAAAGATCACGGGATTTCTAATGCTTTTTCCCCGACTGACAACAGGGTAAAGGTTTTCGCGGGTATGTGTAGGTACATATGTCCGTTCAATTGTGCTCTCCTGTTTAATTGCTTGACCGATTTTGATGAGAATTCAATTTATATTCTTCTCCGGAGCGTCCGGAGTAAGAGGGTTTATTTTTTTTATTAATTATTGTTCTTAATTGCTTCTTTATTAATCTACTACAATAAAACAATAACTCTTCTTTGTTTATTTAACACAGAAAAAGCTGAACAAGCAAGGACATTAATGACCGCAAGCCTGCAACCGCACACGTACACTAATGCGCCATCTATAACTACATTAGCTACATACATGTACTGAAATTCTAACTGCACTCAAGTGTAATTAATACAAATTGTAAATGTCACAAAGAGATTACGAGATGATAAACGATATCTGGGGGGAATAAATTAGAACAGTTTTGATTTAGCTCGATCGCTCAAGTATGCTTACATGTTTTTTTAATTACTTGTGTTAATGTGTTATCAGCTTAATTGGACTATTTTGGATTTATTTATGAGTTTTATGCCATAATCTTAACAAGTCTTAATAATCTAAAAATGGTAGTATTATATTTGAGTTATTTCTATCAAACATAAACATTTTATAAATATATACTACATTGCAACTTTGAAGATGTCATTCAATATACCGTAACATAAATTCTATTTAATAGAATTTATAATAAAAATAAAATAATACTCTATTATATCAATCAAGGTCTTCGGAGTTCTTCTTCTTTGTTATCTTTGTCTTCGATTAAATATATTTTAATTACTTTAAGAATATTTTATTACCTGTGACTATAGGTAATTTTCAGTGAAGAACTTTTCATTGACTTGTCCAGGTTGGTCAACTTGTTGACGCTAAATTTGGCGACGTTTTCTTTATCAAACTAATATGCAAGATATGATGCAGATAGGTTATTTTTAGCTTGAATTGCCCACACTGCAATTGGCAATTTTTTATGGAAGAAGTTGGCAAACGATTAAACAGTATATTTAAGCGTCCGCTACCCTTAGGCACCCGCAACAAGCAGATGTGTTGCCTACCTTTAATGGATAGAGGAGGGGTACAGACAGTAAAAACGATTTTTCCTTCTCCTATTCGTCCCCTTTCCCATCAAATCCAAGCATGCTGTTTGCCCGATTTTACAAATATACCCAATAAATTTAAGATATCGAAAATATTCGCTTTCCTTTTTAAATGCGACAGGGTTAAGTCCGTAGCTCGTAAATCGGCCACGCAGGAAATAAACCAATCAATCGGTCAACAATATTTGATTCGTGAAATTAGTTGGCGCCTTCCCGCTGAACGATGTGACGCGGGCACGTGGCACCAATCTGCGGCGTACGTCTATTGAATTCACATTGTCTGTCCATAACAAGCCGTTGCCAGCGCTATTGATAGACTAATAACATCCGCGCTGACATCCGAATGCCCTTGCTTATGCCGTGTATATAGAGCCGTGTGAAAATATTTTCAATCCGTCCTTTGTTATCGATGTCGTCACACGTTCGCAACGCCCGCGGACTCCAGCCGCCTTGTAAGTTATCGTACATCCATCTTCTCGGAAGAAGCTCGTAGCCGCTATACAATTTATTCTCCACACGACGACGACTCAACGTTAAACGGATATGTTTCTTGACTCTTTATTCAAGATCAATAGGAGTGTGGACATTACTTTGCAGGTATATCGTTATATTACAAATTATTTGTCGTTTGGATTTATTGGGGGGAGGCCTTTTGTAATTGTCACTGTCACTTTCTTTTCATAAAAGTTAAAACTTTAATTCCTTAGAACAAATGTGTTCTAATGATAAATATTTGCGCACCCTTAAACAGTCACTCTAAGAAAATAACTCTTCTGTTCTATCTTATGGTAATAAGTCTTCTATTTAAAGCTTTAGATGACAATAAGCAGACAATATAAGTAAGAACCGTTTGTATGCATAATTGCACATGTGTTGGTGGTCTGGGGTTTATCGACCGTCCCGTCTAGTCGGCATTCGGACAATCTTCTGCCCCAGACTCCCCGCCTCATTGAACGCGACCATAACTTTAGAGGGGATGGCTTCTTATAGTTTATTCTGTTCATACCCTCCATTATATAATTTTAATTAAGAAAACTCAAGTGTCATCATTAATCTGCTCATTGATAGATATCGTATAAAGACGCTATAATCTCATGATCTGATGCATTGTTTCTTGATGCCTATTATTATTGCTCTGATTCTGATGTTGCTTTTTAGGCATGATTTACACACTAGTACACCTCTACAAACTACAGTAAACTGTGAGCTATGAGGTAGTCATATATCTCAGTGATTTAAAGACGTAAGATGGAAACATCAACATTATTCTAGCTTTCCTCTTGGCCGCTTCCCAAGTCTGCTTTCCATCGCTCCTTAAAAATCGCAACGAAAATAAATATAAGCTGAGATGTTTTCGTTGAAATGTCGGTCTGCTAATTGCTATGGCGGTTCATATAGCTGCCAGTATTCTGACTTGATCAACATATTAGTGAGAAATGTGTAAATGTAAACACGACGCGGCGAGTCTCACGTCGGCCGTGCCACTGCCAAGTTTTCTTGCGCGTCTGATCGAATCAGCGGTCACTGCTTTCAAAGTATTCACGACCAGTGAAGATGCCAGTACATTGCCTGGCAGACGATACTTCTTGCTTCCATTGGTTGCTTCTTGGACTGTTTACTTTTGTCTCTCAGATATTGAACGCCTTTCGTGACGTCTATTTTATTAGGGACGCGATCATCAGTGCCTAATTAGTGTCCACAAGCTGAATGTGTAAATTTCACAGTACCTCATTAAGTTGTTTGATTCATTAAAACTAATTATCTATGTACACTTTGTGACAATATTGAAGAATTCTATTGTATGTACTATTTGGTTAATTATGGTTTTAAGTTTATAATTGATGTGGTTGTAAAGGTTGGTGTATAATGGAGTGATAACGGTCCTGTGATATTGTTGCAGCTGGACATTTCTTCTGTGGCGACATTGATGGAGTTCCGCTTGGACAGCGCGGAGTACTGCCAGGCCCAACACAAATAAACTGCGGGCGTGTGAGCGAAAGCGGCGCAGCGAGCACCCGCAGGACCCATGCGGCCGGGAGCGCGAGCTGGCACCCCATACTACCACTATATGTTGCTCATACACCCACAGGTATGTACATTATGCATATACATACATGCACATGCATGTAACATTCTTATGTAGTTTGATGTGTACATCATATTTGTATAGGATGCTGAAGTAAGAGTGCGTTAGTGACGTTCAAGTTTTTCTATGATTATGAAAGTAGCCTATGCTATTAGTATAAAGACATACGCAAGACATGAATACTGTATATAACTAACAATATTAACTAAATCTTTATTTACTAACTGTAGTGGGCTTCTACTCTTAAAGTATCTAGTAAGGTCACTCATTAAGTAGAAACCTCTAAAAGTCCTTCGTCTTATCAGATGGTTACCGAGTCGATTGTGATGAGATGTTTAATTAACACGTTCCGATGTTCTTTATTGTGACCACGACGAGTTCGCATTTATCGAAATGCACACAATGGGAGCGCTGTCGCTTTCGCTGTCGGGCCGTGTTTACAATAACCGTTATCGCCCGATTGTGTGCCGACCGGCGAGGAGAGGCGGCCGGGACAGGGCGCAGGAGCCGCACTCCCCGCACGCTCACATGACCGCTACGACGCCGCTACACTTCACTCACCGGAGAGACACTTATCTATTTTTATGAACAAAATATTCTTAACAGCCCCGATGTCCGCCGCCGCATTGACGCAACTAAAGTCGAAATGTCGTCGCTCATTAATCAAACAGACGCTTTCCCAGATTTCATGACTCTAACTTTTTTTTTATATTTCTGTTTCAGCTTCCTTAAATCCGAATCCCGCTGCTGATCGGAGCATATCATCACTCTCAGTAGTCGGAGTTCAATTGAAGAAGAATAAAAAACAACAACAACTTATGTCACGCGGCTGATATCTTATCGTTTTCGATCCCCATTCTGAACCTTAGTTTGTCCGTCTTCGAATGTGCTCGAGCGTTTGAAGGCGACATCCATGCGGGTGGTTTTCATTATATAATTGGACCCTTTCTAAAGAAAAACAACGAAACTGAAGTGTGTTGTGTGGAAATAGAGTGACAATTTGCCTGTTAGACCCTGTCGGATACCTGCACGTTCTGTCGAGAGTGAAGTGAGGCTACCAGCTCGGTGTGAGACACGTATCGACCGTCAGGAGAGAAAGCAAGCATCGCCATGAAGCAGAAGGACATTCGGCCGGCGCCGTCGCTCATCGAGTACAAGAGCATGCGCTTCCTTATCACCGACCGCCCCTCGGACGTCACCATACAGTCCTACCTCCAGGTGAGCTACGACTACTTTTATACATTCAAACATACCACCCTCGATTGGTGCCATTGACAGTGCCCACTCGAATGTCACAGTTGTATTTGACACTGAGCTTTTTTGAATGCAACTTAAATTGTCATAGACAATTCGCATCTGAGAAAGATTTGTTTTTAAATATTCGACATAAGCTTTTTAGTATTTCGCGCTAAATGACCTGATATGGGTCAGACTATACTAGATATATTACATGACAAAATTAATATTGAAAAAACAAACAGGGCAAGCTAAATAATATCGTTTAATAAAACAAGTCTCTTTGCATCTACTATACTAACTAAGCAGCTTCATGGATACTTTTATAGATAAGAAATAACTTAACAAATTTCAATTAAAACAACTAAATATTGTAATTAACATTACTTGTCCTAAACCTGTTTTGATTTATTTAAAATTAAATTTCTTACAGCTGCTCTTAAAGTAAGTTTTGTGGTTAACTCGATAAAACAACTGCCAAATTTCTAAATAAAACAAAGATAAATACTGGTTAATTATATAACGTATTTAATATAATGAATAAATTTGATTGAAATCCTCTGTTCTCTCACTTGTTCGCAATAAGTCGCCACGAGGGCGGTATTATTAGGAATTGAACAATAAAGGGAATGATAAGGACGTAGCAGTTGCTATCGTGCGTCGGCGCACGTATGATACTAGTCTTTGATGCTATCTGCAATGATAAGGGTGAGAACACTTCAATGTCACTCCAGAACGTTTCACTCGAGCACTACTGTTAATGAGTACTTATAGACGCGCACTTCTATTTATAATGAAAATATCAAAAACGCATAAGAAATTATTTTTATTAAGTATAATACTACCAAATTTCGTACATAAAATTGATCGTTATCTAATTTGCAACGTGCGTTGCATTGCCTATATTTAAAATACTATGTGTTTTTTACACCATGTACTACAACGCCAGATGAGTGAGGACATCGAGAGCTCAACAAAGCAGTGTTATCTACGTTTATGCTGTTTTAATTCAACTATAACTTTGATGTTGGGAGTGGAGTTAAAATTTAACACCACAGTCCGTTAGTCAACAATTGTTACTCACTCCCCTTAGTCAACTTTGGAGAATTCATACGGGACAAATTGTTGACATATTAAAGCAAGACGGTAATACACTTACCTTACTACTTGTCCATAACGATAAAAACCGCGCAAAATGGAAATCCGTAATTTATGTCTACTTCTCTGTGTAACGGGTAGAATGTCTATTTGTTTGCCCGTTTCCTACATTATATTGCAATATCGTTAATATTTTACAGTTTAAGCCATCGAAAAAATCATATTAGAATAACTCCTCACGGAGTGGACCATGTGACAACATTGTACCGCGCTACATGCATTTCTGTCAAGTACGCCACAAGTTAGTCAATTACTGGCCTATAGAAATGCACCGTCTAATTCGTCAAAGGCGGTGATATGCACAATTCTATTGTAGCATGATATAAATGTGTGTTGTGGGCAGGAGCTGCGCAAGCACAACGTGTGCACGGTGGTGCGCGTATGCGAGCCGAGCTACGACACGGCGCCGCTGCGCGCGGAGGGCATCGAGGTGCGCGACCTGGCCTACGACGACGGCACCTTCCCGCCGCAGAACGTCGTCGATGACTGGTTCGAGATCCTGCGCGACAAGTAAATCTCAACCATCGTTTATTATTACAAATAAAGTGTCCAAGCTTTGTTGCCATGTTGCTAATCCGAAATATGACCATATGGCTTCCTGGTTGTTTTCTTATTAAATGAAAGTGAATTGGGAATAGTAGATTAACATTCTTCTGACAAACACATTTACTATGAATAACATATAGCGAATTTCGTCATTGAAGTCATTGTCATCTCTGGATGGCAAGGCGAGGAGAGATTAAGTCACTAGAGTAGTGTACCTCAAGCTGTGGAGGGTCAATGATGGATGCAGATCTTATTCCTTTATTCCTTATTTATTCTTCTTATTGGCCAATCAATTTTCATAAACAGTTATATATTAATGCTTACGTATAAAAAGAATACATTTATGGTCGTACTTCTTGAAAGTTCTCCAATTCTTTCAAGAAAATAGTTTATCACTATGTTTGTAGGTAACAAAAATAATGTTATAAATCTTTGTGTAAATATTGTGCGTAGAGCGCAGAACAAGCCGGAGGCGGCGGTAGCAGTGCACTGCGTGGCGGGGCTGGGTCGCGCGCCCGTCATGGTGGCCATCGCGCTCATCGAGCTCGGCATGAAGTACGAGGAGGCCGTCGAGACCATTCGCGAGTCAGTACATAATAATCCTCCTCTTTAGACATGTTAATCCAGAGGTTCCCAATCTATGAGCGAATGTTGAGTGGGCCCTAATGTAGGAAGCGACAGACCGGCTCAACGGCCGGGGTAGTCTAACTGATGGCTGGACGGTAGTGTTGCCGCTAGAACGTTCTAGTTTTTGGCTCCATCTACCCCTTTTTCTTAGCCAAGGTAAGGTCGCGCCAGAACACTTGGGGAACCACTACGCTGCTATGTTATGTTAAAGTGACAATGTTTTTGTTGCTTGATAAATCACACAAACCCTTTTAAAAACTTATTACCGTAGAGAATAACAAATTAAATTTGTTACATATAATTACCTAATTGTTTTTGCAGTCAACGTCGCGGCGCCATCAACGCTAAGCAGCTGTCCTACCTGGAGAAGTACAGGCCCAAGTCGAGGCTGAAGAAGAACGGGCACAAGAACTCGTGCTGCGTGCAGTAGTGCCGCGCCGCCGCCGCAGCGACCGCAGCCGCAGCGACCGCAGCCGACAGCGAATGTAGCTCTGCTTTCACACACACACTTACACGGGAGCACACAAATAACTAGTATGTAACGAAGCCACTCCGCGTTGTCGCCCTCATACGGCGGACACCAGCCCTTTTGTTTCCTAACGAGGTCGCAACCAGATTATCAATAAAAAATATTACACATACATACATTACCAGTACAAGGGATGCACTGAATTTCTTGCTTTATATTTTTTGGTTTTATTATTTATTAATTCAAATCACATTATGACTCAATCAATGTTTATTACAAAATGAAAACCATTTCATTTTTAATGTCACCCAACACGGCCAATAAAACTCATTTTTCCTACAAATCACGGTGATAAAATAACCTTGAACTTCAGTCCACACACAAAGCTTGCTCTCTTAGCACAACACAATGTGGACTGGTTGTGCAGTCGATATGATCTTGCTACAACGACTTAAATAAATATCACAATGAATATTTGTTGCAACAAATTCATGTGGGAAATTTTAAATGAATTGATATAAATAATAATATCGTATAATACGTGCATCCCAACTGCTACCATCAATTTGGTTCCGACCGCGTCCTTCCGTCTTAAACATTTTCACTTTTTCTATGAAATTTAATTACGAGCCTTATTGTAACGTTTATATGTCCAAAGGTGTATTGGCCTTGTGTATTAGTGCAACATGTTTACAGACGCAAGCCACACTCTGTGTTCACAGCGGACCGACCGCTCCGGTAACTGACATCATAATAAAATTGCAATAACCATAATAACAATTGAGTCAGATCGCGTACATTTCGTTTCGATTTTATTATTATTATTCCTTTGTGTGTTGACATTATGACTTTTCTTTCTCTAATTATTATTATTTTCATTTATTGAGACTTGTTATTAATAAAATGTGACATAATAGAGATGCGATGATAAATATTTTGTGTTTCTTTATAACGATTTGATTGTATTCCCATTGATCGTGAATATAAATTTATGTTATGTGCTTTTGTGACAAAATATATATGTGAATGAATTAAATATTGTTTTCGATGCCGTGTATTATATAATAGGATTGGAAATTCTTATACCTTTGACTATGATGCTAACTTAACTCAGCAAAAGTTCCGACGAGAAATAGCTCTTTGATATTATTTTTCTATTTCTAATTTTATGACGTTTATCAAAATATATGATTGTGTAACCACGGAACAGCCACATTCATGAATAAAAATATTTATAAGCAAAGCAAATGATGTTTTATTATTGTTTGTTTATTCCATTATAATTAAGTTTTTAAAAGATTATGGTGCCCTCAGCTACCTAGATTTTTTTATGGATGAAGATGGCAAACGAGCTAGCGCTTTACCCGTGTGTTCACTACACAACAACTGAGCACCCACAACAAGCAAATCAGTTGCAGATGCCATGCTTACCTTTAAATGACAGTGGTGGGGATAGACTGGAATATGGATATTGCCTTTTCCTATTCATCCCCTCCACGTCCAATCGTCTGCCCATACTGTTCTTATAAGAAAAGGATGGGAAGGGAAAGAGGTCTGAAATTAGGCTTCCGGCGCCTCACTTGTCGAACGATATGCGGCATACTCCTACTTCACGCCTGTCTTCTGTGAGATATTTCACGGGTCGAGCACATTCATACAGCAGATGTTATTGAAAGAAAGAAAGAAAGAAAGAAAGAAAACAAATTTATTGTCACACAGATACAGACAGACTTACAACAACAATACATAGAGAAAAGTGTGACAAAAGGTAGCCAGCTCAGCGTATGCAGGGACGGACTAAACCGTCCTTGCGCTGGTTTTCAGCTGGCTCCTTTGCACTCGCATGAATTTTTACAAATATATAGGTAGGGTAACTGACACACAATTATGTTATAAGCTTATAAAAAAAAAGGAAAATTACAACTGGCACAAGAAAGCAATATAAAAGTACTTATTCAAAAAAGTAATAACATCAAAGTAAACGCACAACAAACTGCTTTTATTATAGAAAAAGGATTAAGTCCATTAAAAAACTTAATTATTGCGGACTCTACTAGGGATAAAAACTACATTTAGAATTCATGATTCTTGTAGTTCTACAGCCTTTTGCCTTGACCAGCCTTGGCTTAGTCAAGCAATTTATTCCTCGTCGGCCTGTCCGTGGCCGCTGTTCTCCAGTTCGCTATCCCAACTTTATTGGCGTCTCGATTCACGCCGTCCAACCAACAAAGCTTTGGTCTTCTTCAACCTACAGAGAGCATATAAGTATTTTATAGAGATCAGCAAGCTCGGCTCCAGCTTCACCACATGATTGTGACTAATAAAAGCCAGAAATATGTTCTGTAAAAGCTAATGTTTCCTTCTTGCCAAATTAGAATAGCTTATCTGGTCTGTCGTCTTTTTTATATTGATATGTGAAAAAAAATATTATAATTTGTTGAATATACTGCTTCTCGTTTGATCAGTGTAGTGTAGGAACTTTCATATATTTAATATTTTGTCAATGTAAGTACTAGAAGTAGAAAAAGAGGAAAAATGTAAATCGTTTTATATATTTAGCATGGAATTACGGATAATCTGTATCGGTATTGAAAATAAACTTCGTGTAGCAGTCGTTCGAAAAAAAAACGCGCGGTTTAGACTTGACGTCGACCACTGCCGAGCGCATCGCGTCCCGCGTCCCACACCATAGGGACAGCCAAGTTTAAAGCGAACACGACATCTGACGACCTATTTGCTTTTGTGCCTCTTTCTACATTCAAGAAATACCAAGACGTGAGAATAATAGGAGTAAAGTATTTATTGAGATGTACACAAAAAAACTTAAATAATAATGAAATGATTTAATACTAAAAAAACATTTTGTACTTATAGAAATATTAAAGTTTAACAAAACTTAACTTACGATTCTAACCAATTGAATCTAGTTCTCTCACTATTGTATTGTAAAGAGAAGTTAATACAAGCGACAACAAGGTCAATGAGTTTATTGATTTAATTCTAGCTGTTAGTTAAAACCAGTTATTTACAGCAATAACACTAAAATTAGTGATTTTACTACTAATTCGATGTATTAAATTGAACTTGAAATTCGATTAACTGTTCAGACATGCAAGTTTACAAACAATGATTTTCTTTACTGCCAAGGACATTTTTAATCTTTACTAAAAGTTACAATTAACTAACAATGGCGCATTAAGCATTAAAATAAAGTGATAAGTGATCCATTGACAAATGAATATTAACATCCATATATATACTTGTTTGGACTATTAAGTAACATGCAATGTTTCTTGATACCTTTGGTTCTGTACACCGTTATATCTTCACTTAATTAAATAAAATTCAATGTTCAAACGCGGTAGAATTACTTTAACGCTAAAATTCGTAAATTCCAAAATATTCACATTACCTTATAATATTATATTCACTTCACTTTATCTCATGATTTCTGATAAAAGTATAAAAAGTGTAATAGCCGTCATGTATGGTGACATTTTCTTTGTTTACAAAATTTGTATCTGAGTTGGAAGAAACTATACACATTTAAAGATTTAATGAAACAGATAGATATCAATTATAAAACAATGTAACAAATACTAGATTATGGTGACAATTTTAATACTTAATACTTAAATATTCAAAATAAATATTTAACATGTATAACAAGACTACTTTTTAGCATTGTATTTGTGTTGAATCCCTCCGTAGCGCGCGACGAATGCGTTCACATCGAACTTCCGCTTGCAGCCATTGTAATTCATGTACCTTATTTTACCGAAAACTGCGCGCTCAGCCCAGCCCTGGTCGTGCACACCACATATAGACCACATACAACCTGCAAGTATAGATTTACTTTTATAAATAACATAAATAAATATGCCCTCACGCTCTAACCGAGAGGTGTAGGCAAATAGTAATATCTGCTACACTAACCCGTAAGGATTTCCATATGACATTCACTTTGTTGTTCATACAAATTTATATACTTGTGGCATATTTTATATCGTTTTTAACTTTGTTAACATGAGAACATTTGTTCAGTCACCTTGTAAAAAATAAAAACTATTTCATTTACAGCAAAATGTAGTGTTTACTACATTAAATTCTAGCAGCATGACAGTAGTGTAGTTTTCGGCAAAATTGTGTTCTAAAGGGCAAACTTTTGAGGTTTATTATTTTATAGGTATAGTAAAAAGGCTGTTTGGTATACATAAAACTTCCAATTGAACATACCAACATATCCATTGGGGTCTCTGCCGTCTATACTGTAATGATCATTCAAGTATATCGCATATTTAAGTGCATCCTCTGGACTTGGCGTCCATTCTAGAATCTTCTTACACCAGTACATGCGGAGGAAGCCATGCATCTTGCCTTCCTTTACCATCTGCAGTTGTGCAGAGTTCCACAGTTCATCATGGGTTTCTGCTTTAGACAGCTGTTCTAGTGTGTAGATGTGCGTTCGTTTGTCTGCTCTACAAAGTAAACAAGGTAAGTACTAAGAAGTAGGTTGCAAGATGAAAGTTCTCTATTAACCTTAGTAAATGAAAATATAAATGCAAACCTATGATCGTCCAAAGTCTGCTGCGCCCAAGTACGGGCGCCCTTTATACTGTCATATTGTTCATTGTAAAAGCAGAAATTGTCGGCGAGTTCACGACGCACTATTGCTTCTTCAAGGTAAGCGTTCACACTTTCAGTGTATTGTGATTTGTACTTTTGAACGCAAAGAGCAACTCTCTGGACCGAAATCTGACCTTTAAGAAAAGGGTATGTTTTATAGAAAATTGTATATAAATCCAAAGTTAAAACACATTAACTGTATAAAATACTATATACAAAAAGATCCAGTAATAGATTTTAAATTGCT
The DNA here is from genome assembly GCA_000931545.1 of Papilio glaucus. NCBI lineage: Eukaryota > Metazoa > Arthropoda > Insecta > Lepidoptera > Papilionidae > Papilio > Papilio glaucus. Next base: position 58,736 of record JWHW01024526.1, on the reverse strand, counting down.
AAATAGCTCAACAGACTTAACTGCGTATTGTTACTTTTTTAATAATACATACTATATGTATAATATTAAATGAAATTACCAAAATGATACCACGGTGATAAATTACTAAGAGCGTCTTGCGTCGGGTCATTACGTTTAGAGGCGAAAATCTTTAATCGCTTTTCAAGAAAACTTTTTAAGGTCTTCATAGCTTCATCATAACCTGGACGAGCCCACTCTACCGGTCCCACTGTTTTATCAGCTTCTCGAGTCTCTATTGCATTATCCCAGTCTATTGGCTATAAAAGAGTAGATTATAAAATAATTATAATTATCTAATAAAACTTACTGAATATCTTGGTGGAAAGAATACAATGCTGACTTAGATTTAGATGCTAGTAGTGTTTACAGCTTTTCAATTGAGCTTTTTTGAATCAAGTATGATTTATAATTTTTGTTGTTAGTAAACAACAAAAATTATAAAGCATTTTATTTGGTTTTCACTTAGTCATTTTAAATTAACATTGTTTAGTACTTTTAAGCGTGAGTTTGCACTACTAAAACATTTACATAAAAATATGTTGTGATCTCAGTTTTTCAGTAAAAATCATCAAAAATATGTTTTGCTTTGAAATTTTTTAACATTTTATGTTTGATTATTGATGACTATTGACAAAAAAAAACTGAGAACAACATTTATCAATGCAAACTCACCATGTGTTTTAACTGCCGTCAACATTCACATAAAACATATTGTCATATTAGTTTTTTCGACAGAAAGATTGAGATAACTTGTATAGAAACACGCTTTTTGCCAGTGGAAGAAAACCCATAGTTATGGTGGCAAATCAAAATATAAACATACCTCTGGTTCAAATTTGCTTGTGTACGGATGTTTAATAACAGGTGGGAACTCAGTTAGATATTTGTCCAGCTTGGAATTGATTTTATTCCTTATAGTCCTAGCAGAATACTCAAGTTTGTCAGAGGCTACCCAGCAAGGGACAATATTGTGGGCATCCACCTGGAAATATAAAGGTCACATATTATATGTATTATAATAAATTTACCATAATTGCACCTCACGAGTTTACTTTCATGCAAAATGTTTTTAAAATGCATACTAAACCATAAAAAATTAAAGGTTTTTGCAGATTTTATTTTAACAATTACATTTTAGTATGACAATGTTTTAAGTATTTTGTAACTTCCATAAGGAAAGTCGATATCTAATACCCTTATATTAAATATTTTTATAGCATAAGTCCTGATCAATGCAGAATATAAGCTATTAATATCAAAAGACTTGCAACTGTATGGTTGGTTTGTATTTAATGTTGACAATTAGTGATTTCTACTAATAGTTTACAAAATGGAAATGTCTGCAAGTACTCTTAATGTTTTATATTTTAAAATAAAACACTGACGTAAAGTATTAAATTGAAAACTGTTTATTTTTTATTGAATACAACAATATTAATCAAATTACCTGTATTAGAGGTACATCCTTTTTAAACTTTTTCTTGGCCCCCTCAAGCCAACTTAGTGGTGTCCTCAAGGGGTTGAAGTCACACACCACTGCTCCAATCTTATGGTCAATAATCCACTGCGGCAGGGCATCTGCTCCACTTCCTTCGAGCAAGTGGAATGATATATTTAACTTTTTACAGTCTGCGGCAACCTTTTCTAGCCCTAAAATATTAAATGTTTAATATTATGCAAATATTGTAGAATTATAGTTCAAAAGAATTCTTGCTTAAATTAGAATATTTTCCTAAATGTAGTTTTGACATAAAGAATAATGTAATCCTGGAAAAAACATTTATGTAATAAAGCTAATGTGATTTTTTTTTCTTAATTCCAGGTTCATCTCTTTTTATAGCAGTATTGGCTAGTATGTTATTAGGCTTCTGGCAAATGAGAAGAAAGTTAGTATGTTACTTAAAATTTTATTTAGTGAATTTATACTGTTAAATAAATATTTTTTACGAGCGGCTATTTGCTGGTTTACACTTATTACCTTTAATTAAGAAGTGAAATTGTCTCACAGATGCATCTAAATATTTTGCAATCAAACAAAAACATACATGTAGAGGGACTTCATTCTTAAGAGCTAGTTTCTGAGCAAACAAAAATGCCCAGTTGTCTTGAACTCTGCTGTCCCTCGACATCCAATAAACAATGCCCTCGCAGTTCTCAGGGACAACTTGTTCTTGTGATATAATACGTATGCGACTTTTATTAAAATCAAACTTCAAAATTGAATCGTCTGTGTCTTCCCGTCTTTTTTGTATTTCATTCATAAAATCTGCCAGACTTGTCTGAGTCCTTTTGTTTTCAACGTTTGACGATGCAGCAGACAACTTTATTTTCTTAGCGGCTGAAGCCATTTTAGTGATTGAGATAAACGAAAGAGAATATACAGTATTCATAAATTTATAAGAGTTATCCTATTTGTGTGACTTATTCAAAACTTTTATTTAAAAATCATATCTATGTTTTACTATTTTACGCGCGTTTTAAGATAAATTTTAAAACACTTTCACCAAACATGGACTGGACGTCAATTTGACGTTTTATGCAGTGTGCCCATATTTTAATTTACTTGATTTGCTAAACTAAGCAAATTGAACTGGCAACTTTGTGTAAAAATATTGTCTGTAAATATAAATCAATGCTGTAAATATAATCCCATCAAACATAACATAAAAGGTAAAAAATGCAGTCTCATAAAAACGCAGTTCTTGTAACTTTAACGCCTTTACTTATACTAAAAGGACTGAGCATTTAATGATTTCTTATATTTATTTCGTATAATCTGCAAATTGGACTAAAAATAATTGACTGACGTCCAAATCAATTTTTACAAACTAATCATTTATATATCAACATTTATATCAATAATTATAATGACTTGGAATACTTTATTCTTGAGTGTATAGCTTAGATATA
>JWHW01024526.1:0-17237 GCA_000931545.1 Papilio glaucus | reverse complement strand
TGGAATAAGAAAAATCGATAAAGCATCGTATTAGAAAAAAACATTGTGCATAGTGCATTACAAAGGACCGATCTTTGTAGTTAATCACTCTTATTGTTCTCCAAGAATCGCCAAAATCGTTCCTTTTCGTTCACTCATGCAGTAGATTTACACAACCTAGACCCGATTGGAATACAGCATCCTGCAGAGTTGCAACACACATTTCCACTACAAATTTTATTAATCGGTACTACGAACTGCTGCACTATCTCACAACACCTGTATAAAGGGAGGCATTGTAGATCGGCAAGGCAAGATGATGAATGAGCTTTAGTTACTATATAATTAAATAAGTATTTACTTAGTGAAGGATCATATGTCAGCAAACGTAGACAAGTAAAAAAATGTATCGGAGAGTTTAAGTAAAGACCCGTTCAGTTCATAACAAGTAACTACGTAGTTGACTTGGACACTTTATGACACAAAACTTTATAAAAGGTATACTACCAACGTTTCCAATACAAAGAGAGACCTTTGAAGTGTATCGATAAATGTTCCAAAGCAACAGCGTTAGTTTCAAGGAGTTACTCGTAGTATCGTTAATGCCTTCAGCTATTAAAACATTGTGCCTTGCCAAGCAACTCCAAGTTATTAACGAGTTACGAGACCTTTAATCATTGTTGAAATGAAGTTTGAAATATTTAGCGCATGAAACAATAAGTTTGGTTTGTTCTGAAACCTTATCGAGTAAACAATATCCAATCAAGATTTCAAGAATTAAGAAAATTTAATACATAAACAACTTATAGTCTTTCATTGTCATGAACGTTTTTTTATAGTAGAAGGTGGCAAACGAGTAAGCGGTTCACGCGATGTCAAGTGATCACTACCCATAGACATTTGCAACTAACTAATGAATTGCAGATGCGTTGCCTACCTTTAATGGTCAGAGGAGGGGATAAACAGAAAATCGGTATTTCCCTTTTCTATTCATCCCCTCCACTGTTAAGTCTTCTTCCTCTTCCCATCCTTTCCTTACAAGAAAAGGATGGTAAGGGGGAGAGGACTAGAATTAGGCCCCGGCACCTCACTTGTCTTCTGTAAGGTAGTGGTATTTTACCGGTCAAGCTGGCCTATTCGTGCAACAGATGTTGTTGCAAGCTCTACCACTGATATCAATATCTCAATTACTATACATTTCCTGTACGATTTAGAATTAAGAAATTACTTCTTTTTTAAATCGATTTAAGATGACTTATAATTAAACTGAGCTTTTTATAGCTGAGTGTATCCTTCACCTATAGAGTGATTACTTTGTACGTACTCCAAAATATAATGATTGGGATCCAAACTTCGATGAAGACAATATCATTGTAAGTCTGTTCAAACCCCTTGATATGTACGTGAGTAGAATTTTCATTAACCTGACATTTTCTGAATAGAACATCGTTTCCTTTTACTGATTTAACTTACAAATGACAAATGTCGGGTGACATAGAGAACATTGCCTAGATATTTATCGGAAAATGGTACATTAATAATTTCCCGATATCTGTTGTATCCAGAGAATTTTTATTGTATACGTGCTTTAATAACTTAGACAGAAGTTGTGAATTGTAACTTCCTATTTTAAAGTGCCAAAAATGTAATATTTCTCTAATAATTTCTTAAAATGCGATTTGATTTTTTTTTATTAAAATAATCTAGATTAAGGACGCTTTTACAATTATTAAAAAATAAGTTTTTACAAAGAGGAAAGGAGGTAATGACTTTCTTTCGGAAAACTTAGTACATCCCTAAGTAATTTTCATTTATAAAATGAATACTTATATATTTTTCACAACCTTTCAAGCATGCCAAAATTATTATACTTGTCTTTGTTAGATTTTAACGGAAAATTTTAAAAAAAAACTATTTATACATTTGTGTATGCTTGGGAGATCCACCGATTTGTGAGAGATTAATTGCTATTGAAAATTGAATAATTGCCCATCTCATACCAATTCTTGATTAAATTGACATCTATTAAATCTTTTTCCGCAAATAAGCTAGTATTACAATTTTTTACGGTTATCGTTTCTAGTTTTTATAATTGTGTCAATTTTAAACTATAGTTTTATCGCTTCTAAGGTTTTCCTCTCACATTGTATTTCATACTTCTAAAATAAAACTCGCCTAACATTCCATCTAGATATTTATAATTAAATATAGATAAAAAAAATTATAGCCTCGTGTCCGGATGTCGTACTTGCTACATAATGAATTCTCAATTAGCTCTCCCTTGCAGGATGCTGGCTCGAATGAATAAGAACGCTTTGCTTTTTTGTTCTTGAGGCCTTGTTAGTAAATATAATGACGACCATGAAGAGTGAATTATAGATAATGAAATTGATGACGGCTAGTGACAGTGATACATAGTTTTTTTTATTGTTTGTTATTTTAAAGGTATAAAATATCACGTATCAAGTTTTTCTTATAAAAGGCAACGAAATTTTCTCTGACCTTGATGCCAAATCGCATCGGCATTATTGATAGGTATGATAATTAATTCCCAAGGAGGGCTGGCGTCAGGCAGGCGGCCCCCGTAAAAACTGTAGCCAAACCTATACAGTATGGACAACGTTCATACTGTGCCGACCCCACATGCGTGGGAAAAGGACAGGGAGATGATAGTTGATAGAAATGATAAATAATATAGCAATGATTACTAGAAACAACCTGTTCAGTAAAAACGAAAACGATTATTCTATAAGTTGACAACGTATTTATTGTTCGTATATCAGAGTTTCTGGAGGCGACCGAATTACGTTATATGAAGGAACATGTCCCGAACCTTCTTTATACTTTTATAAAGCTACCCACGCGTAATATTTATCTACGAACTTAATATCCATATTTCAAAAGGAAAATTTGTTTTCTCTAAGGTGTATGTATAATGTGAAAATTGGTAGGTACTTGCTAAACAGTTCTATTTCACTTAAGTTACGTAAGTTGGTACAGTATAACTTAATACATTATTTCGTCTCGAAGCTGTCCTGTCCTAAAGCCGATTACTTACGTAAAGTCACATTCAACCCTTTCCGACCTTTGTGGCCTTAATAAATTCAAGGTTAAACATTTGTAGGCAGGTTATTTCATATCTTATAAAATTCTATGGCCTTTCATATAGAACACTAGTGATACATTTTGCTGGGATAAAAAGAAGACTCTATGCTTTTCCAGACCGTAATCTATCTCTGTGCCAAATTTCACTTGACGCGCTTATGTGTGATAATGAATTTACTTTTTATGAAACCATAGAACTTCTTTTTTAATTTATTTAACCATCACCACTATTCAATTTTTGACTGTTGAGAAAGCTGAGAGGCTGATATATCACAGTTGTTTTTCCATATTGCTACTGTTTTTATTTTGAGTCAGACTTTGCTACACATAATCCTTGAATAATACAAGCAGATTAATGTGCTTGTCGTCATTTCGGCTCCAATTTCTCGCGCCCCTGTTATCACATAAGCCCCGTTATAACCTCGTTACTATGACGGCTTTCGGCTCGACAGATCGGTCCCGGCGACCCGAAAGCTGTAATCAATCTTGTTATGTACAAGTACACCGATACCTACATCGTTCCGTCAGGGATTTACGGTTACGCGATCTGTCTGTGTCAATTATTTTATCCTGGCAACCCTAAAAGAAAAACAATATTGTTCACAAAATATATTGTTTGCATGGTTACAAGGTTTTATGAAGTATACAAACGTATAGCACTAACTACTACACAAAAATAATTACGTTGTTCTGATTACTATTAAACTTCCCAGGATCACTCGCTGTACTAATAAAATAACCTCTTTGTACATCCAACGGTAACATATATACACGTAAATTTGGTCTTGAAGTTTTACTGGACTTTTTGAATTAATTTACACTTAACATTTAACTATATGTCTTTGGGAAAATAAGTGGGGCCCTCTTTAGATATGGACCGATGACGGAATGCGGACAAGCGGAAGTTGATAATGATTATAAAATGTCTTTGATTTTAAGTTGCATCATCACATTTATCATCTACTTCATTTGAAGCGGTAGTAATGAGATGTTATTAAAGGATTTGTCTGTTCAATTCTAATTCCTTATGAATATGGAGATTAGAGTGACGTCGATTCCTTCGTATTACCATAGGTCGAATAACTGCGCGCAGAGGCGAGAGCGCCTAGATAAGAAATTCTAATATCGCAAGTTTCCCTTAATGCGATAGAATATTTTCTTTTAGTTTATTGCTGTGTCGATATTATAGAATTATTTTGAGCTCAAGTGACCTCTTTAAAGTCGATTCAAATAATTGTGTGCAAGTTTTCGGGACTCCTTTCTAGGTAGTACTGTATATGTATGAGGAAATTATAAATAACGAAGAAAACCAATAAAAATATATTCGGCGTCCGTTTAAAAAAATGATATGTTAATCCTCGTCCTTCTTCAGTGGTATTTCTCATGTTTGAGGGTCGTTTATCTCCATGATGTTACGCCATCTTCTATCCCAGGCTACACAGAGAGCATCGTAGACAGTGGAGTCTAGTATGGTGCGGATCTGGTCAGACCAACGCATCGAGCTGCGGCACCGCGGCCTTTTTCCTTCTACTTCGCCAGCAACCACTAGTACTCTAAAATTCGCTTACGGCAGATAGTAGAAAGCCTTGTTTTAATTGTTAATCAATTAATTTAAAATAAAAGAAGAATCAATTTAACTTTAATATATTTTTAATTGGTAGACGTACAAAAATTTATATTGCCAATACCAGATTGCGTTTTCCTCAATAAATGTGACGACTTAACGTGTCCGTAATACATGTTTATATTACAAAACGTAAAAATAAATTACATTATGAATAACTGTAACATTATACTTATAATATCAATGGTATAACAGATTCAATGTATCACATCGGTTAATACATTGTAGTACAAACTCGAGCGACTATAAACTAATTTACGTATGAGAAATTTTTATATTAAAACCCCTAAACTATCAATTCCATGCTTATATGAACTATGAAATTATATGTATCACACACATAGCTTTATCGGCAAAATTTATGTATTAATTTTACATAAATTAATTTGAACTTTTAGTCGCACAAACTAATAATAAAATATTGATTATTCAAAAACACGAATGTTTTAAGCTTAATACATACACATAAAATTAAATTTTAAATCAAAGACGATTGTATTTGAATCGTACTAACAATGGCACTTCCTGACTAAAGAACGTATCACTATGCGCCTGTCAAGCAGCGGCTTTAGGCAAGAAATGAGATTTTGGAAATACATGAGAAGATTAAAGTTAGAGCTCTTGATTGGGTTCTTCGGCGTCGGCTAGTTTAACAAGACCTATGAAGCTCTTTTCGGGTTGCATTAGCGAGTGTCTGTTTCCGCCGGTGTTCCTGACAGCGAGCTTGTCGCCGGCACGAAGGAATAGAGCGGCAGCGGAGAAGCACGAGTTAGGCTTCTCTAGGGGCTCGGCGGAGTGCGAGGACTGCGCGCACTGCAGCAGAGTCTCGCGGCCCTCTATAGCGGGGTTGGTTCGGTGCAACACCCACGATATTACGTCGTGGCTGTCCAGGTAGTAGATCTAAAATAGAAGTATATTTTATATTAGACAAGTAATATCAAAAAGTATGTATTTCTCGAGATAATTTCTTCAAAAACCATGAGCAGTTGATGCACAAAACAAGTTCCAATTATACGGTTTTTTTTGCTACAAAGACAGAATAGACAGATAATAACTTGCAATGATCGTGTACTTACTTAATTCCTGCATGAGATGCAGATATCGATGCAGATGGCGGCTGTCACTTAACATCAAGTGAACTGCTCAATCGTTTTGGTCTAGGATACGGCATTAGAAATGTATACCCTCATCTGTTCAGTTTTAGCTCGGTAATCCACTTGTGGTTTATCAGTTTATGTATTATCTAACATGACATCTAGATCCTGATCAAATAACTGATAAGGGTATACATTTTTACCGTATTTTATACTATTTGTCTCCTTTCGACAAAAGGTAAAAAACGACATAATGAAGTGGATTCATGACAGAAAAAAGATAAGACAATCGCTAAAGAGACTATCACCCTCACCTGTACATAGACGAGGTATACACCGGAGTGGTGCACATGCACGTGTCCGGCGCGCGTGAGCGTGGGCCGCGGGTGGGGCGAGGCGAGCGTCCACGGCGACGGGTACCACACGTCGTGCGGCGCGTCGTGGGGTACGCTCACCAGACCGTTACCTGTACATTATTTAACCAAATATATAGTAGCGGTCTATGGATATATATATCGGTTGCTATGAGTAAACAATAAATAATAGCGTTATAAGATAATCGGACTGAATTAACAGAATAATTTTACTGGGGCTTGGACAGTTTTTGTATCAAAACGACTTCTAACATAGAAGTGATTTTATATGACACGCAAAGAAAAATATATGAGTTCGACCAAGACAAGGGTAAGAAATATTATATTGTTATCAGCCTTTGGCATTGCAATAACAATGGCAACCCCAACGTCTAATTCGGTGTGACATAACCTCTGTCGGCTTGATATGCTAATTAAATCGATAAACCTTCAATAATTTATTCATAAAAATATTTTTAAAATGATTTAAATTTATAATAAAAACATATCTGTGCTTCGTGAGATTTAAATTTTCTCACCTTTGTAATGTGGATGAATTTCAGGACTCAGATGAGACGTGTTGCCGTGAAAGTGTGCAGCGATGAATGGTCTCCTACGGCCTTCCTAAATAAAATATAAAAAATAACTAACCCTTAAAATGCAAAGTCAAAACACGTAATTATATCCACAATGTGAAAGTTACAATGTGGTGGTCACTTACGATCAGGTGAGTCGCGATCGTTAAAAAAGGTACAACAATAAAAAGGATAACGTCGAGATAAGTTAAAATTAGAAATTGTGACAATGATTATTAAAAATAGCAAATGTGACTATAATTATAAAAAACAAAAAATTTGACTATTATTATTAAAAACAGAAAATGTGACTATTATTATTAAAAACAGAAAATGTGACTATAATTATTAAAAACAGAAAATGTGACAATAAGTATTAAAATGACCATACCCCGTCTTCACTGTTTCTAGCTGTTCTTGTGACGGTGTGAAGCGCCATCTTCTCCGATATAGAAGAATCTGTGCTCGAAATGAACTTTTTCATTTTGCGACTGTAACAAGCAAAAAAGTTTATTTCTGTGTGTGTGTGTGTGTGTGACCTATAACATTTTTCATAAAGATCAAATAAAATAATATCAGAATTATTATATGACCAAGGATTCAGCATTTGTTCTTGTAGACTAATTCTTGTTCTTGTTCTAAAAGTGCATTCGGACAACTTGCCTCCACCTTGACCTCGGTGATCGGATGTCGCGTTCGACGAAAAACTCGGTAGGTAGTTTTATTGCTTCATGTGATTTTAATATCGCTTACTCATTCTTATTTCAATACATAAATTTATAATTAAATTTTATATTAAAAACATCATTATATATGAAATCCCACAAACAAATTATCCTCTTTTTTATAGGATAAGCTCCTATAAAATCCTATAAAAAAGCGCATAATTTGTGTGGGGCAAACGAGCAACGGGTCGCCAAAACTAAGTGATCACCGCCGCCCGTGAACACCAGAGGAACTGCAGATGCGTTGCCGGCTTTAAAAGTAGACTCGCTTTTTGTAGGACTCTAAGTCGTATTGATTTGGAAATACCGCTGGTGATAAATCATTCGGCGGGCAGGAATTGTTCTTTTCAATTCGTCGGAACACTCCACATGGGAAAGGCGGTAAAAATGCAAAGGGAACTAACGTCCTTTCCCAATGCCAGTGTTTGTCGTGGAGTTGCAGCAAAATAGCTACCTAAAACACTACTCTTATATATGAAATATTATTACACTAAAGATTGGCTCTAGATTAATATCCAATTCGATCTCCTGCTCCCGAAATAAAAAACGCACCCCATAAATATTATAAATCGCCATCGTGTTATTTGAGAGAACGTGGAAGATAAACTTAAAAACATAAACACATTTGGTCCTGTGGGTATTACGTGATTTAATTTTGGACTCACTCTTCCGTTTTCTTATATTACCGTATACACTATGCTCAGTTGTGCTCGCACTCCTAACATTTCCGTTCCTCATTCTTAACGATTTGGTAGGTTGCCGATATATTCCTACAATAATTTTTCTTTTTATTATTCACAATAACATGTGCCAAACAAAATGTTATGTGACATTAGACCTTGTTTTCTAAGTTGCGTGAAAGATTTATGGCGTAATATGACCTATATTCTGTACACGTGCGGTATATTAATAACCTTGTCCCACCTGACTCGACATTTCCAAATCAAAATAAGTATTCTTGTTATCGTGTAACTGAATTGAGTTTTATATAAAACTTCTCGTTACTAATTTGATAGAACGCGAGCTCGATTCTCACTCAAACCAAAATAATTGTTGTGTGATGCTTTGTCAAAGTCAATCAAATGTTTGTCTTCGGGTCTAAGCGTTTTAATATTGGCAGTTAAAAGTTCACCTCTATTTATATTTAGAAACTAAGAAGCTATGTGAATATCGAGCAACGAATCCAAATACCCCTTTTACGTTAACTTTTTAATTTAGTCTTTACGCGATAATTTATTACAAAATTACTTTTCAAAAAATATATTTAGTAAAATAATAATCAGCCTTTTTGTAGTATGTTTCTCCACTGCAGGGGCACAGGCCTCCTCTCCGAGAGAGGAACATAATCCACCACGTTGGCCTAGTGCGGGTTGGTGGATGTCACATGTCTTCGAATTTAGTGGTACTAAGACATGCCTCCTGACGATGTTGTCCTTCACCGTTCTCCGAGCAGTGGTGATGAAATAAATTACACAAAGTAAAGCGCCTGCCTGGGTTCGAACCCGCGACCAGCGACTGTACGTAAGTCGCGGCCTAAACCACTGGACCACCACTGCTCCCATGTATTAATTAATTAAAAAAAATATTCATTTAAGTATAAAAAAATATTGTAGATTAATATAACAACTAGGGATCTATTTGTGGAGCGCTATTCTCCGCGTACTTTTATTAAATGGACGAAGGTAATAAAAAATATATTCCCTGGGAGATTTTAACTTATGATATTAATCTCTTTCAAAGCGGAGCGAGCGCTGGCTTATTAAAAAAAAGGCTTCGCTTCATTAGAAAAGAAAAAAATATAATTTTAATACAATTTATATTTATAAAAGAGGTATTATGAATAACGTTATATTTTCATTATCGCTTTATTATATTATTAACGTAAAAATATGTTTTAACGATTTTTACTCAACAGGGTAAGATGAAGAAAGCAACAACTGGTTCACTACGGCAATATATTCTCGATGAACATAATTATAGATGTAGGCTGTTTTCTTTTCACTTTCTATGCGAGGATAACATAACCTTAAACTCAACCTTGATTCAAAGATGAACATAGGTGCAGCAAGAGGAATATTTTTGTAAACATAAACATATTATTTCTCTTCTTCTTCTCTTTTAAAGTTTGACAATGACTTACGTGTTTGTTTCTATTTCTAGTTATTTCTAAATTTAAATTGTAAGGATATTAAAATGAAAGCATCATTATTTAAATCGAGAAAGACATTAAGGTCTAACCTACCAACTCAACTCTATTTCATTTCTATGGATAAAATATTCATGGAATTTAGTTAGTATGTAAGGAACCCCAATCGTTTATTATGATAAATGTTCTAAGTTTGTACATCGATAACTTTTATGAGATCACTTACTACGTCTTTTTATTACCTAAAGCTGGTTTGTTATGATAATATAACTTACTTTTTTTTTCAAACTAAAACTTTTTGTTTGTTCAACGTCGTTGTTTATACCTATAATTGAAATGGTCCCAATCGTGTACATGATAATTGAGGTAATTATGATTAATTATTTGTAATGGTGTTCACTATTTTGGTGATGTAACATCTAGATAAATTATTTGCTATATTCATTGTAAACTTCTTTGGTTTAAATCAAACCAGTCGCTTGTCAACAACATTGTTATTGCCTTATAATTTGCACATGCAATAAAAAAACGGCGGCAAATTCCACTGTTCATTAGACACAATATATTTATTATAGATTTATATTTCGCACACACAGACATCATTGTAGTAACGATTGCTGCGTGAGTGTGTGTATCAAGTAACCTAGCGCTAGTTGACATGTGGAAACCAGACACTTGTGGTCACGTACCTTAGGTAAGGATGAGGACACACCAGTGTTATTTACTAAGGTTAAACCGTGTTTACGTAGTCCATTTTAAAATTATTATGTGTAAATGTAATCACTAAGAAGAATTTTATTTCTTTTTCTTGTGTGGGTCACGACTTAAAGTTAAATATTATCATTTTGGCAATATTAGTTAAACACCCTTGCTAAGCAATTTGTTACCTTAATCGGTGTCTAATCTAATGGAACTGATAATATTCGTCCATACATATCAAGTCATCTATTCATTACAACTTATATCGGATAGCGCGTGTCTGTATTTATAATATCAAGGGTAGAAGGCTATCATTGGCTCGACCATAAAAGAAAGCGACCGTTTAATATTCACTCAAAAAACCTACAACTTTTTTCATGAGTCTGTCTACGCCCTTAAAAAATAGATCACATTACCCGTTCCTGAGAGAATGTGCCCACGTGTCTATTATTTTATGATGATGTTGCCTTCGAACACGCTCACATCAACCTATATGTACAGATATATTATGTTTGTATATAATAGTACATATTCATATGCCGACATGGAAGGTAGTTTGTTAATAAGGTCGATCGATAGTACGTTGACCTACGAGATTCCCTACCCATACTACCATTGCATTATAAATTTCCTTTGTGTCTTGTTTTAAGTACACTTTCAACAAGCAATGAACAACTGAAGCATAGCCTTTGTTACGTCTAATTTCAAACTAAACGAATATAAAGTCTCTAACCACGTTTTTCTGATTATTAGGGGATTATTATTATTATACACTTGACATCTCTAGTGCTACTTGTAATAATTTATAACCATTATAACACAATTATATTTTTTTCAGATTACTAACAATGCGGGGCCGCCTATGCAAGTACACCCATCCCCTCGGCAACAACCACAGCGTACATACCAATCTCATCGGTTAAATCCCTATCGATTAAATGCAATCAGCTTTTTCGCCTGCACATAGAGACACAACATGTTAAATGTTCACGTATTTATTCGTGTAGAGACATTTAGCTGCCAGCACCAGGTTAAGAATATTATTTTTTAAGTTATTAATGTAATTTGAACCACAAAATATTCTGGTATTATTAAAAAAAAAAACTATGATATAATTAATTTATTTTAAATATTTTTTGTAAACGTTTTCAATTTAAGAATCTAAGGCAGATAGTATGTTTTGTTTGAAACGAATATTTGACGAGCATCTTTTGTTTTTGCATTGATGGCTCGTTGTTATCGGCCAGGTAAACATTGTACGTATATATTTATAATCTTTAATGACTGTTTTTTGGGGTTTATAGGCAGTAAACCGGTTAACTGAGACACCATTTTTATTATGTTGTTTGCACCTCTTTCGTAATACACTAATTGGGTCATCGAATTGTTGTGAAGACTAATGAATATTATTTTATTTAGAAAGCCGTTACTTAAGAGCTGTTGACGCTGTATTTATTTGATGTTCTTTTGGTAACTTGGAATATTCTAAAAACATCTTGTCCTCTGTGGGAAAAATAGGATTAAGTCCCACATACCTACTAAAACTCCCTCGGTGGCCACTTTCGAGTGCGATTTGACAGTTCTAAGATCTCCAAAGGACACACGACAAATTTTATATTTTTGTTTTATTTATTTAATGTTTATCGTATAAATACTTTGCCTTTAAATATATTTACCCCGATAAAGTTAAAAGACGTGTGGACAGATAAATATTTAATTTTTCTCATACCGAGCTATCGGTTCATAAAAAAAAATTGTATCTTAGATAAAATCCCGATTTAGTATAATAAGTGTATAAGTAATCTTGAAGCGGGCTTTTTACTAACTTATACACTTACGGTAGGAGTTCTGTTTAATCGCTACTTTATGGTTTAATGAATACGACTTTGGTATTTACCGGTCGTCTGATTTAGAGATGATCTTCGGTACCGGCATCTCGGCAATGGCGTCCACCGCCGAGTCGGGGAACACGCTGCGCTTCACTCTGATCTCTTCCGCAGGTGCTTTCGTTGGTATCTTCATTGTTGGTAAATCTGTATTCAACATTGAAAGTAGATTTTGTATGCCAAAAGAAGATCTTATAAAAAGAGAAATATGTCTATGCATAGACTTTCGAGATGCAGTAGGCCTTATTTCAGTCCTCTTTTCCTTCTCATCCTTTCCTAATCCTCATAAAAACAGGAAAGAAAAAGGAAAAAGGTAGGGTGGGAGATACAGGAAAAGGATATTTCCTTCCGTCTACTAAAGGTAGGCAAAGCATCTGCAAATTCCTTCAATTCCTTGGACCACTTAGCATCAAGTGAAGCGTATGCTCCCTTGCACCCTCTCTCCTAAATGTCTGTTCTGGTTTGGATTTTTAGTCAATATGTTGCAATGTTAATGGGCAGCTGTAATCACATAACATCAGGCTATCTACTTCCTCGTTTATCTTCTTAACATCAACGAAAACTCATCTACCATTTGCTTATATCGTGACGTCAATTTACCAATGTCAGGCAGCTCGGGGTTCTCGTTTAGCAGACGCTTGATCTCCGTGATGTTGGGGATGGGGATCTGCCTCTCCTTGTCGACTGCCATCACCGTGTCCGTGAAGTCCTCAGGCTTCAGGCGTACCATGTTCGTTGTTCCAATCTAAATACAATAGTTTAGTTAAAGCAACCAAAAACGAATATCTCAACTTATTTGTATATGCTTTGATATTAGCAAAGGCATAGATATATCAGCATAGATCAGCAAAGTCAGGGTAAGTACCGTTTCCCGCCCTTTCCTTTCTCTACGGGTAGTAATGTTTTTGACACTCCTCAGATTATTGTACAGATATTTACAGGTGAAAAGGAGGCAAAAAATGCAAAGGGTTTCTCTAATATTACTGAGCAGTGGTAACCCTCCCCGCTCCCCCCAAACCTCTTGGACGTTTGCTTTTTTTTTCAAACAAAACGACGCAAAAACACATTCAAAACAAATGTAAAATATTCGATTAATTAATAGTCAAAGTGCTTTTACATTAAATCAAAGTTAAAATTACTTTTTAATTTGTTACAAAAGGAAATCCGAGAGCTCTTGCAATTAAAATCATTAGCGACTAAAAAGACGAATGAAGCGCAAAACAAAATGCGTCGCAAACGTTGCTGGATAAATTATAATTTTTTGTACAACAAGTAACTCGTGACTTTTCTGGCAAACAGACTAAAAACAAACTTGCATATCAAATTTCAGTAATTTGATCGTTGTCTGTCTTTTGCAGATGCGATAATATCGAAAGGAGCACTGTGCACGAAATGAGCTACTTGCCATAAGAAAAAAAATTGTGAGGGTGTGTGTGCAACGAATTATTCATTATATTGTTGAACATTTTATATGACAAAGATATTCTTCTGTGTGTGTCACTTGAGTAATATTTTAATGACCGTATTTAAGAGTCAAAACACTTATTTAATTACTTATATCCGACATTTAGAAGAATTACGCATACCAGTGATTGTTAGATATTTATTTTGGACTGAACTCATTGGTATATTAATAATTGGTGGTAATCCTAGAGTTATGTACGAATATCCCACCAAACTGGAAAACATACGTTTGAGGTTTGCATACTACATCATACCAGAATCAAAGGTTCTGATATAAACTAAATATTATATCACAAGTCCTAAAATCCTACAACAAACGACATCTGTGCACGAATGGACCGACTCGAGCGCTGAAATACCAGTAGAAGTACTCTGCGTTTCGTCTGGCGAGTGAGAAGCGTAATTCTGGTCCTCTCCCCCTTCGCATCCTTTTTTAAGAAGGAAAGGATGAAAAGGAGAAGAGGCATTAACTTGGGAAGGGAAAGAAATATTATTTTTCTGTTCATCTTAATAGCTGTTGCTATTGGAATTGCAAATGCCTATGGATAGCGGTCTTTTAATATCAGTTTAATATCAGCTTGCTCGTTTGCCAACTTGTTTTATTAAAAAAGTCTCAAAGTTCGAAAGCCGGACAAATAGAACGGAAATACAAATTGCGCAGCGGAGATTGGTACATTTTTAAATAGACTTCTATTTATCACGTGATAACGCTTTATGTTCAATGTTCGGCTGCAACGTACGTATGCATACGTAACGTCCAAACCGCATTTGCGTCATCCCGCAATTCAATCTATGAACCGCCATTGAATAGCCACAAACAGAAGCCAGGTGTCCTACATTCTATTTTCAGATTCGATAACTTCTCAATGAATTACTTGTGCAATAAAATTATCCACTTCTACGAATATAATTCTTCGAGTCGTAACATTAAAAAATATGCAGCATTTTTATATCGTGACGTCTTTTGATTCTGGAAAAATATACAGATCTGATTTGATTTGAAAGACTAGTCATAGCTGTTATGACTGTCTACAAATCGTATGCTTCATTTAAAATTTTTATTAAATTGGAAAAAATAAATTATTTTGACGTGTGGAAACATAGAACAAACTAATTCTCGATCAAGCTCATATAAGATCATCTCAAAAGTACATACATTTACAGTTTTAAAAATATTTAACTTCTTTCATATGCATAATACTAGATATTTTACTAAATACTATATAAATCTATATTCTTTCATCCATATACATTGAAATCTACATACTATTTGTTTTGCTCAATTTTATATATCAAAGCAACATTATTATGAGCTAATTTTCCATTTTCATTAATTATTTTGTCGTTATGATACTTATGAATCCGCTAATCTGTGACAGCTGTTTCACAAACATTGTTTAGTACTATTATAAGCATCGATATTTTAGACTGAATAATAATAGCCACTAATAACGTTTTCTAATACGCAAAGATTTTTTTTTATAGACGAAGGTGGCAAACGAGCAAGCTGAGCACCTAATGTTAATTGAACGCTACCCATAGACATCCGCAACAAGCAAATGTGTTGCAGATGCGTTGCCTACCTTTAATGTACAGAGGAGGGCATAGACAGGAATAATATATATATTTCCATATTTCCTTAATAGGATATTTTCTTTTCCCCGTTAACCCCTTCCCGTCCAATCCTCTTCCCGTTCCCATCCTATTCTCATGAGGAAAAGGTATGAAGGGGAAGAGGACTGACATTAGGCCTCCGGCACCTCACTCATCAGCCGAAACGCAGAGTACATCTACTTCACGCCTGTTTTCTGTGAGGTCGTGGTATTTCACCGGTCGAGCCGGCCCTTTCGTGCAACAGATGTTGTTGCGGACTCTACCACCTTAAAGATATTTACGAACATTAGTCTGAAAAGAGAAACAAGTTTTTTTGTACCTACTTGTGATTTTTTCAATGTATTCTTAAACATATAAATAATGTAAGGGTTATGAGAGAACATTGTAAAGGTAAAAGATTTTTATAATCTTATAAAAAATCTGTTGTCTATAAATTTGATCTTTTTGCATTGAAACACGTCTTCATGTTGACCTCTGCCCGGTTTCCTAGTATCAAAAAGCTTCATTCGGACAGACAATTAAAAAAATTAAAGCCTAAGTTATTCGATTGATCCAAGAACTTTAAAATCGATTCAGTATTATTGAGTTCGGATCGGATATCCTTATGGAGTTCGGATCGGATATCCGGAACAGACTATCAAATCTTTTCTCTATAATATTAGTATAGATAAATCACATTAACATATTATTGGATATGAATAAGATTTTTAACCTTGGGGCCTTGCTTGTAGTAGTCGGGGTACCAGTCGCCGCTCTCGGCGTCTTCGTCTCCATCGTACATGTCCTCGTCGTCAGCCATCTGCGCGTCATCCTCGAGCACCGTCAGCCCGTGCAGCTTGTTTAGCGGCGAGTAGTTCGGCTTGTCCTTGTCGGACACTTTGGCGTCTTCGATATTTTTATCAGTAGCAACCGTTATATCTTCAACTAAGTTGCCATCTTGATCCTCGTCGGCGTATATCTGCGGAAAAAAAATTAAGATTTAGTAATTAAAAATAATAATCAAGGTAAGCAGAGACGTATTATAGAGTAAGCAGAACCCTTCTAAAATTCAGTTTTATAACTTAAAAGGTATAAAATATAACATGAGTTAGCCGATCGCCTCTTACCGGAAACCGATCAGTAGCGGGTTATTGTAAAAATAAATATAATTTCGTACTTCGATGACACAATGCGCAGAGGGTACAAAAGTTTGGAAAACTAATTATTGTTGGCAACAATGAAGGTAAGACATCACGCGGCCGCACACCAACAAGACGAAACCTTCAAGTAAAAGGCCAGCTGTCATCGTCCAAATTCTACACGGTCGTAAGAGACAGTACATATTACTTATGGGTATTTGTTACACTGCTAATTTTAAAGTGAGTCAATGATCAATTTATTAATCACACTGCTTAAGTCATTCGTTTGAATCACGCAATCAAATATCAATAAATTTAAATGTCAAATTCTTACTTCATAGGATGCCAAGATGGTAACAATTTTTGTGACCTTTTCAGTGAATGATTTCATAGAATTGATGAATTAACATGCGCATTAATTAACAAACTATCCATGATACGTGTACGTGTGAAGCCACGGGCAACAGCTAGGTCCTTTATAAATATGGAAATAAGCAAAGTTTTTACTGCTAAATATAAGTTTAGTTTAATGTATTAAATATGTTAAACTAAACTTATATTTAGCAGTAAAATTTTGCTTATTTACATATTTATAAAGCCTGCTGTTGCCCGTGGCTTCACACCCACACGTATCATGGATAGTTTGATATAATATATGGATAATTTATATATATTATGAATACTAATATATATGGATAACTTATTATAAGTTTGTTTTCCTAAATCAAAATTAATTCAATTATTTTATTACATGTCTAATATCTCTGATCATGATGACACTGTGTGACATGTAGAGAAATTATGGTTATTATATGGATTGATATGTTTACGTGTTATGCAAACGGTTAAAAGAAA
>JWHW01024487.1:0-34576 GCA_000931545.1 Papilio glaucus | reverse complement strand
TATGTTTTCGAATGCAGTATTAAGTTAAATTTGCCTGTAAGCATTAGCAGTTAAGTATCAATAACACAAAAAGATATTAAAATCGCAATAACAATACGGTATTCTGGGATGGTATTCTGGGATAATTGTATAATTAGAAAAACAGCGTGTGTTTGCAGCTAGTGGAAAAAATAATCATTAAATTCAGTTCATTACCTTCACCATTTATCAATTACAAACAAACAAATCTTTACTCTGTACATTAGTAAATATGACAAGTGAGGTTGCACATGAATGTAGCCACAAAACATCTCGCATCGCTTCTGAGTACACATAATCTTTGACGTATACAAAGAACAAGCTTATAGGTAATACTGAGGGACCGGCTCGTAAATTGTTGGTAAACGAAGGTGCAGGTTATACTGGATTATGTTCACTGCGCCGGTGTCCCTAGGAATTGTGGCTCAATCTAGACCCTAGTGCATCTATTTCATTAATTTTATAACCTAGGAACCCCGGGGGGCTATTCTGATATGCCATTGAAAGGAACTGAATTAATTTACAATGTTTTTTTTTATATTTTATTAAGGTTCTTAGTACAAATAAACGGCTATTGAAGTTTTGTCATTACCAACTTGTAATATTGCAAACCATAGAGTCCTAGTTCTTGTTTAGTTCTTTATATTTTAACTAGCAACACTTTTCTGTCATAATTTAGCCTATTATCTTTTTCACAATCATATTTCAATTTACACAAAACCTATAAAGTTTTTAATAAAGCTTTCTCTTTTATATTAAAGAAAATTTTTAAATAAATAGTAGTTCATTTGTGTTCATTTGCATTTAACTTAAATCCCTCGTTCAATTACTTGATAAAATAAATATTTTAAGTGTTAGTGTGCTGTAGGCTCCGCATAAATAATGAATTTCGATGGACTGTCCTAAAAACGAGAGAAGTGCTAAAGTCCCTCAACAACTATTGCATGAATGTACCAGCTCGACCGGTGGAATACCAGTCAAGTAGAAGTATTCTGAGTTCGTTTGATGAGTCATGTCCCAGAGGCCTAACATCTCTTCCTCTTCATCCTTTTGTAATAAAGGATGGGAAGTAGAAGAGGATTCGACGGGATGGATCCAAAAAATCCAAAGCATTGTCACCCTACACACAAGAATAGAATCTGAAGTGTGTACATCTGCGCAGCGTCAATGCATCGTGGACGTGCACGTTGAATGCCGGCCGCCAGCAGCAGCACAATGCTACGCCGTGACGTTTTTATACCGACGGGGATTAATACAAACAGAAGTTATAATAAACACTATTTATTGCTTTTATTAAATAATAAATATAGCTGAGCGCCGCGGCTTCACCCGCCGTGCAATTTAATTTAATCGACAATCATCCAGCCTAAACTGAACCCTATTATATATGATTGTTAATATAGATCTGAGGTCAATTTACATTGGAATATAAATATTTCTCAATACAAACTTTCATCCCCTTATACTTCATATAGTCATGCTGAATTCTTGCTGCAGATTGACAGTTTTATAAAGAGAAAAAGAATACATTTTGGTAATCGAAAAAAAAAGTAATAAGAAAAAGCTTTCGTGGTTTTTACTAATATAATGTTAGTAAGAGACGGGATTCTTACCACGATGAGCCTTTTTGAGCTCCCGATATTTGGGTACAGTGGCGTGCGCCATGGTCACGAGCTGACCGTGACCATGGCCGGGCATATATATTTCATACATGTTACCCATTTATTTCGTAATTTTATCGCCGCCCCGTTTACGACTCGAATAAAAGTTATAACAGATGCTGAGATCACAGCTCACTTACCTTGTTTCAGATATAATTTCAGAATCGATTTTGTCATCGATACCTAATCGATTTGAACCGAATCGATTGAGAGCGCTCCACTCTTGTTGTTGCGGATGTCTATGGCTAGCGATCACTTAATTTCAAATATCCGGTTGCTCGTTTACCACCCTCTTCTATAAAATCAGGAAGTGTTGGATGATAGCTTCGTCGTGTTCAGTGATAGCTAAATTCATTGTGCGTTTCCACTGCGAGAAACATTCACATAAAACATATTGTTATCTCAGTTTTATCAAAGCGAAAGAAAGAGAGAAACGTATCGCGACTCGACACGAATTGTTAGAAGTGTTTTTTCGTAACCTCAATTGATACCGCAGTAGTTTTGTTCATCAATGATTTCAATCCCACGATTGTCGAAACATAAAAGTTTATAGAGGCGGCATCTTAAAGTGAATTTGAAGGGTTAATTAAGCGAATGTTTACTATATAGAAAGTCCGCGTGTCTGTTGGTTGTGCGCTGCACGACTCTCGTAATGATCTCTGCCACGAATACGACGGCGCAATTAAAACTTGCCCGATATGTTAGGTGTACCATACTGCATCGTACAGACAGGACATTCCTGGAAACAAATAAAACTACTGATGTATTCAATTTAGTATTTGATATAGGTTAATCGAGTGAAAAATTATACATACTGTGATATAAAACACTAAAAACACACATAATATTTATATATATTTTTTATTAAAACGGCTTTACTCGCGTTCGTTTTTTTTTTCTCGGTATTTTGTATCGACATGTTTCGGACCTGTCGGAGGTCCTTCTTCAGGGTGAGTGGGATTAATTCGCGTTCGTCGCGTCGGTGCGTCGGCCTCACACTGCGGCCAGGCGCGAAAGCTACGAACGACTTGTCGGTATTAAATACCGAAAAAAAAAACGCGAACGAGAATAAAGCCGTTTTATTTAACATTATATATATATACATATTTCAACTATGATCTTATTTATTTTTAAAGTAGGCTAACGACTAAATTTTAATATATAATATGTGCTTTGCGCCCTCTGTGCATTGCAACCTCAAGCCCGTTGAAAAATATCAGTCACACAAAAATATACTTAGTAAGTAAATCAAAGTTAACAGCAGCACAGCGCCCTCTATCGGTGGGTTCGAAGAATTAGTACGGCCAGGACTTGTCCGAGACAATCTCACCTCATGGTGACCCCACAGCCGTCCGAATTACAAACCCGGTGCCGCAATCAGACCTCAAGAGCCACGATAATCGACTCTTTATAGCCGGGAACATTCAGGAATGATTGAAATTAATGTTTAATTACATTATAAACATCGTATCGATTTGTCTGACTAAAATTAACTCATGCTTATATCGTAAAGGGGTAAGCAGGGATCTCGCTTCTTCGATATCTATGGATAATGTGATGCAAAAGTTGTGATCCGTTGCCTTATTCAGGGAAATTTCTGTGAGGACTTGGTGTCACCGGCCGAGCTGGCACAGATGTTGTTGCGGACTCTAACACAGTTAGTGTTATTTGGTTCCAAAACTGATCAGTTCAAGTAGCCCAATAAATAAATATGCGATCACGCCCGTAACCCAGAGGGGTAGGCAGAGATTACGGATTTCCATTAGGCGCGATACTGGCACACTTCTCTCGCTTCTTCTACATTCATACATCTACGCACACAAGCTCGTCGGTTACGGGTGCTCCTTATATCGCCATTTTTTAGTAAACCGCTAATCTGATCGATATAAGTTCTCCTAGGACGTCCCCTACCAACTCTGCCACTCACTTTTGCTACATAAATTTGTTTTGTTACTCTCCCTTCATTCATCCTTTCAACATGTCCGAACCACCGAAGCATACCTTTCTCAATTCTAGTCACTACATCCACTTTTAAGCCAATGAATAAGCACAAATATAACAATAATTTGTTAGACCTATCAGTACTGTTTCATTTGCTTTAAACATCCTTAACTTTAAACATCTTTCATCATCCACGACACAAGCCAGGTTCACAAGGATCTCGATTGACTTGAATGTCACCAGGATGTGTCCGGTCATCGACCTGACCCAGTTCCCCCAATATTTAGTGTGACACGAGATTTTTACGTCTGTACCCACCTTGATATCGTTTTATGATATAGAGTATATTTACCATAGAATTAACTAAATACTAGATATGACAAAACAGAATTAATTTTATTTTATTTATTTATATCAAACATATCCATATTTTTTAGTAACAATATACTTAAAACTATGTATATATGTGTAGTATATGCGTAATACATAAATAATCTTATATACATATAGTGAGAGTATTTAATTGGATCACGCCAAATGGAAACCCGTATCTCTGTCGACCCCTTTGGGTTACGGTTGTGAGTTTTATTTTATCTATATATATAAAATAAGACACTGACTGACTGACATATCAACGCACAGCCCAAACTACTGGACCTAGAGACTAGAAAATTTGCACAGAGATTGCTGTTATTACGTCGGCTGGGACTAAGAAAGGATTTTTTTAAATTCATCCTCTAAAAGTCTAAAATCAGCGATGAAAATTTGTATTTAGAAATATTTAAAACCAATGTTAGTTGACCTCAGATCTATATGATCAATCATATTAAATAGGGTTCAGCTTATGCTGGACGTTGTTAAATTGAATTGCACGTAGGGCACAGCGCACAACGAGTTTTATTTTGATATAGAGTATATAAAATATCTTAAATAAATACAATTCATTTATTTTTTAATTTTAAATTAGTTTGTACACCTGTCTATAAGATTGTTAGTACTACATAATTTCCCTTGACAACCCAATAAAAAGTTTACGACTCTCAAGATCGGTTGAAGCCTGCTCGTAAAGATTAAGAGGAGGTCTTTTATATACCGATTATTATGTAATATGTCTGTCTACATGTTCATATTCAGTTGTCTTGATTCATAAAACATTTATTTAAACACATTTTCGTGTTCATCCCCTACTTAAGGTAATCGCGCCAACTGTCAAACTGACTGACAGCTATACCAAAAGCACTAACCTACTTACATTATAAAAGTTAATATAATAATAATAAATGTTTATTACACACTACAAACCAAGTTCAATATTGCTAGATGAACCTGTGTTCAATAAGCCAAGGACATCCCTTACATACTATTTTACAAGTTTTGTGCGAAAGACAAAATAAATAATAATAATAATAAATCAGCCTTTTCTAGAATGTTCCCCACTGCAGGGACACAGGCCTCCTCTCCGAGAGAGGGAAAGACAAAAAGGTTTAACCAAAATTATAATTTTTTTTCAATATCTTTGCGTGTGTGTGTATGAGTGAGTGCGCTTATTCCTGCATATAATTTAACATCTAAAATTGGAAAAGATTTTCACAGGTGTTGTTGTCTATATCTTTAAGGCCATTTTTTTACTAATAATAATAATAATAAATCAGTCTTTTCTAGAATGTTCCCCACTGCAGGGCACAGACCTCCTCTCCGAGAGAGGGAAGGGACCG
The DNA here is from genome assembly GCA_000931545.1 of Papilio glaucus. NCBI lineage: Eukaryota > Metazoa > Arthropoda > Insecta > Lepidoptera > Papilionidae > Papilio > Papilio glaucus. Next base: position 29,241 of record JWHW01024487.1, on the reverse strand, counting down.
TAATCCACCACGCTGGCCCAGTGCGGGTTGGTGGATGTCACATGTCTTCGAATTTATTGGTTCTAAGACATGCCGGTTTCCTCACGATGTTTTCCTTCACCGTTTTTGGAGCAGTGGTGATACAGCTAGCGAGTCCGACTTAAAGAACCTAACCTATAACTAACTTTAACGTAATAACAAAAACAAATATCACAGTTCACAATTTGACGTCGACAGTTTGTAAAATGTCTAGAAATTACACTTCAAATTGTCGACGATATGCTAAGTTAAGAATTCGTCGAAAGTTTTTAATATGGCTAGTGGGTTCATAACAATGCCGGAGTTCACAATCTGACGGTTACATTACAACCTCGCTCTGACGTACATCAGTACTTTTCAATTCGCAGTATTTGGTAGCGCTGAATCAAAAAAATAACATTTTTACCATCATTTCATTTATACAGTAAGTAACTAAGCAAAGGAAATAGGTCGCTAGTTCCTTTCCAAGTCTAAGTTAACTCACCCGCGAGCTTGAGTGCTACTTAGCGACGCTAAGTGACACTTAAGCAAGCCCATAGCGTAATTTACTTGGATAATTTGTACGCGGTAGACTCACAGTGAAACTTGACTTGGGAAAACAAGCTTTTGTACTATTCCAACTTAAAATTTAAAAAAAAAAACAAGTATTTCGTCTTAATTTTAAGTTACTAATAAGTAAATAAATGAATACTTGCTTGTTTGTTAGGAAATGTGTTTTATAGAGGGACTTGAAAACGAGCAAGCTGTTCACCTGATATCAAGGGACAGCAACCCATAGACATCTGCAACAAGCTAATGAGTTCCAGATGTATTGCCTACCTTTTATAAGAAGGTCTATCATTCCTTTATAAAAAGAGGAAGGTGTAGAGGACCAGAATTTAGCTACCAGCACCTCACTTGCTAGACAAGACACAGAACACTTCTCCTTCAAATCTTCTGTGAGATCGCGTCAACACCGTCTTGCCAAATCAGATTTTGACTTGAGGCGACGTGTGACTGCGAAATAGTTGAACCGTACAGACTGTTCTAGAGGGTGATCCTGTTTATTAGCGATCGGATTCAAAATAACTAGGTAGACGAACCCAGGGTGGATTACTAGTCTACTATAAATCCAGATCTAAAGACGCACTTATTCAATTTCAAACTCGATTTAAATATTCGTTAGGGACAGAATGTGACTACTGATCCATTAGGGTACCGCTTCCATTCTAGTAACTTAATAGAGCGTACAAACCGAACCACTCCGTATATTAACTTCGCGGTACACTTAAGTGTCACTTAGATGGCTGTGCGAGCCTTGCGGGGTAAGTTAAGTTGTGACTTGAAAAGGCACTTTTACCAGGCGAATGTATTACTTGCTCGCGAAAGTGGCTTAATTAATGATTAACTTAGCTTACTTAATAAGCTATAGTGTCTGAAATGTACCCATTAAATACAACTTAAAAGCGAGTAGTTCAGGGGTAGGCAGAGATTATGGATTCATTATGCACGGTCGCTACATTCGCTTACGGGTAATTTTAATACCAACTTTTATTATGGTCACCAATAAGTTTGATATAAGTTCGTCTTAAGTCGTCCCTACATTGACAATATCTTTTGCATTAAATTTGTTTTTATCTTTAAAACTTCATGAGACATTATTAAGTAAATGAAATGGTTTAACTCAATTTCGCGTACTTCGGTGTAGGTACCGACAAGTTTCGGACCTGTCGGAGGTCCTTCATGGTGAGTGTGAGACGAGGCAAAAGCGAGGCGGAGCGCGACCGCGAACTAAGCCCACTCACCATGAAGGACCTCCGACAGGTCCGAAACTTGTCGGTACTTACACCGAAGTACGCGAAAGTGAGTTAAGTCGCTTAATTAAATTACATAATGATTTTCTCCTGTCTTCTTTCTCTCATTTTGTCTTGACTTTACTTTCTGTATTGAAGCCGGTTCGGTGTAGTGAGTCCCTAATTCCAACACTTGAAAATTTAAAGTATACTTTCTGTTGCAGAGACTTGCAAGGCAACAACCTCACCATCATATTCCAAAGCGACTTCCAGAACCTCAACGAGTTGAAGATACTGTAAGTACACCTTTGGTTTGTTTCACGTCAGATGGGGGAGGAAAATCTTGAAATGGGGGGAATAGGGACCAGAAGTGTGGGCTTCCAGGTGGTCCGATAACCTCGTGTGGACGGAAAAAAGTCGCTGGATGCGGAAAGCGGAGGACAGCGTACTGTATAAAGGATTAGGGAAGGTCTGTGTCGAGCAGTGGACTGATATAAGCCGATGGCGATGATCTCTGTGTATCTCTCCACCATTTTCCCACGTTGTATGGGGTCGGTAGTTCGACCATGGTCCATACTGTATAGGTTTGTCTACAGTTTTTACGGCCGGCCGCCTGCCTGACGCCAACCCTCTTCGTGAAGTCTCTGTTTAATTATATATTTTTGTTCTAACACAGGCAGTTGTCAGAAAACCAGATCCACACAATCGAAAGGGATGCCTTCCTTGCATTGATTTCGCTCGAGAGACTGTGAGTACATATTTAGTTTGATTCATACATTTTGGTATATTTTTAAATGTATATTTTCATAAACGAAACAATTGGCATTTTGACCCCCACATTCAGAAGCCTCAGGGTATTTCAGGGATGAAATAAAATTGGTTGTGTTCATTGATTTTCGAGAATTGGTTTTTAATGGTTTGCGTTTACCCTTTTTAATCACAAGAAATCATTTGATATCAAATACATGGCTCGTCTGCCATTTATTTAGATATTTAATGCTTTTTTGAGGTTATAAATGTGCTTGAAAAATGTTATTTATAATCAAAATTTTTGTACAGTTTTCGACGACCAGTTTTGATTAAACCCTTGAATAAGGCAACTGAAGTAATTCTAACCTCAAAATATTTCTCTTCGGATTATATTCCGATTGGTTGTTACTTTATTTTGTTTTCTTTTATGTTACCTTGCAGGAAACTGAACAATAACCGAATAGGCCAATTACCGGACGGCCTATTCGTGAGACTGAGACATCTACAACGTTTGTGAGTAGTCGGTGCTGGGTATAAGCACCTCGCCCCTTAAACCCCTCTTCTAATGGTGTGGTACCCGCATTTTAGAACCTGTCTGTACTGTGGTTTGGGTTTTATTGGTGTCTTCCAACATACATCGCAATTTCATACTTTTCTTCCATAGATAAAAGCTATTTTAGCTTCATCTGCTATCATCCAAGTGGCTACTCCCTCAAATCAGCTAAAACCTATAAATAAATGTTCCTGTTGCACACTTCATATACTTTTTAGGTTATGTTTCTTATGGAAAACAGTAAAATAACAATCCACAGTATTTAAACGCCATCGAATTATATAGTCTACACAATACAAGACTACACAGATGTTACAAATAAAAGAGTAATGTAAACCTCAGTACAATCTTTCATAAGATAAAAAACAATTAATTGAGGTTGTCACATTGTTTGTATGTTTTAAAAATAAAAGGTTTTATATTAGACATAGTATCGTAAAAACAAATGGCCTTGACAATATTCTATGTCTATAAAATAACTGATAATTTGACAAATTAAATTTAAAGAAGACTATAAACCTTTAAATGATAAATAAATTTAATACAGAGGTGCTTTTGACAGACATTTTGTCTATGAAAGTAATTGATCTCAATGTATTATATTGTCTGTGTCGAAAACTACGAATGTCAAAATATCATCAAATGACAGCTGTCAAAATTCCCGCCTATTTTCTTAGAGCTTATACCAACTGAAAATTAATTCAAAAATAGGAATAAAGGTACGAAAATGAATAAAGTATACATAGTAATGGATAGCAAATAAAGTGAGGTTATGTAATTCGATGGCTTGCCATTGCCGGTACCTGGTGCTTACGTCTCATTAATACCCCGTCGCTTGGCTGTACAACCCCCGACAACCCCATACACTGCTTCTAAAGCCGCAGTGGGTTATTCTCTTTCAACCCTTCCTTAAGGCTGACTCCCTCAACTGACAGCTGTCACCGAAACTAAAATTGGAAACTCGTTCAAATCCTGTGGATAAAAATTAAAAACAAGTGATATACGAATATTATTAAAGAGAACCTGGCAACATTAATGTCACAAAATAACAAATATATTTGACAGCTATCAATATGACGTAACTAGGGTTATGAATCATTGAATCGGAAATCAAATATCGAGAAAAATCGATTCTAAATTATAGGATTCATATACAAAATATATTTGCTGTGTTGTGACACATATTTAAACTTTCATTAAAAATATTAATGTAGTAAATAATGGTTAAATTTCTATCCACATCGATAATTGTAAAAATTCATCTAACAATGATCACCCTTCGTATTAGTGGCCGTTTCTCCCTATTTATCGGGCTTCCAAGGTGCAAGGTAATTCATACGCTAATATTTCACCCGGGCAACATTGACAAACAGCTTTAAGTGTGGCAACACTGTGTAACGCTAGATATTGTGTCTCGACTATACATCCTTGATCCTTCTGAATTTAAAAAAGGATAATTAATTCGATTCAACTTCCTGTGTTTGGGGGACATAGATATACTATTCGTATAAAACATAGAAGGGCTTGCTCCCCCTGCTTGCTGTAAGACTATGCTGGTAAAATTCGTTTAGAAAAGTCTATTAATGTGGAAAATGAATTTCCTACAGCATACATTTAGCAGGCAGAGAAGTTTGTTTCATTTCTTCCTTAGGTAATCCCAAGAGACGTTTTTGTGTGCAATGCAGGAAGAAACTTCCTTCCATATTGCGTATGTTCTTCGTCAAGACTTTAACAAGGTGTAATGTGTGCACCTAATACCGGATACCGGGCTCAATGGAATCAACTGGCCCACAAAGCGTGCGTGCGTGCGCGCCTAGTGCGGGGCTTAGCCCCTTTTATTTATTGTCGATAAAATTCAATGCGAACCCGCTTTGTTGGACTTCCTGCTTTTAAGTGGCTACATTATGTGAACACACGTTTTATAGATTGGATTTGTTCTGCGTTCTTTTATATTATATAATCCCTTCGCACCGTATTGCTACACCATTAACTTGGTGATGTTAACTTGAGTTTGCTTTGTATCGACTTATCTAAATAACAGATATTTAACAAATACCTCGCTTTGTAGTACAATATCGTTAAGTATTTTTATGGTCGTCGTCGTTTAAGCCGATTGTCCACTGCTGGACGTGGGCCTCCCACAAATCCCTACACAGATCGGTCCCCTGTCGCTCTTATCCACTGAGCTACCGTAACTTTTACCAGATCGTAAGTCCATCTTGTGGGAGGTACCTTTACTGTATCGACCTGTACGTAGCCATAATTCTAAGACCTTTCGGCCCCATTGCCCAATTTTATGGTACAAAGAGTCTAACCACCAAACAACTCAACTGATTTAAAATTTTGAAAAGATGATTGATGATTGCGTGGACGATATGATTAAGAAGGGAATGACTGCTGAGATGACGGACGCTAGATCGATTTGGAAGACAAAAATCTGTTCTACCGACCCCACATAAAGGAACAGGTTAGGGAGATGATGATTCTGTTAAACTGAGGGACTTCCCCTTTCGAGCCCACCTAGACTTGTAACAGCCGCTGCTGAGGATGACTGTTCAGTTTATATAATCGTTGGACAAGCCTGCATCCAAGAATATCATCGTATATCTTTAGAATGATGAAGAAAAATTGCCATAGAATACATGGCCTATTGTATTTTCCTCCTCCGCTCGCATTCATTTCTATCTTCCTCGATGAAATATCCAGCCTAAGCTGGACTCTATATAATATGATTGATCATATAGATCGGAGATCATTTTATACTGGATTATACATTTCTCCATACCAACTTTCATACCCTACTTTAGACTATCAGGGGAAGAATTTAGAATAATCCGTTCGTTTTTAAAACAGAAATTTCAAGGCCCAGTAGTTTGGGCTGTGCATTGATATATCAGTCAGTCAGTTTGTTCTTACAGATTATGTATTATAATTATGATATACGCGTGTAAAATATGTTCTACGATTGGCTTATGATAATTGATTATATATTGCACCAAATTTTGAATATAAAAATCAATTTTAACCAGCGATTTTCATCGATAAGACTTTATCGATATGATTGCCCATCCCTAAGGAACTCTAGCGCCGAATCTTGCCGGTACTCGGCACCTATGCGTTGACAGCTTATGATATATGCCCATGTGAACAGCGCGACGGACAGGCAGACTTTATTATGTAATCTATTTAACCAAAGGGACAGCGTCCAATGGCTTTTATGTCACGGGTCGATATGCAGTTGTCTTTAGCCTATAAGTCGTATGCAATATGGTTGGCTTCATCTCCCACTTCTGCTGAGACAATTGCCTCATAGGGCCTCGATTGCTTTACATTTGTTTGGCATTTTAGTAATCACTAGTTTCAAAAAATTGTCATTGGTGCGACAGACATTACGATACTGTTATGAATATTTAAATAGAACAGAAAGTAAGGCTATGGTGTTTAACAGTGATAAAACCCACAACAATAAAATTTGTCGCACGAATGTGCCGACTCGACCGGTGAAACGCCACGACCTCACAGAAGACACGCGCTAAGTAGAAGTATGCTGCGTTTCGTCTGATGAGTGATGTGCCGGAGACACTTTCAATTACCAGGCAATTTCAGTCCTCTTCCCCTTCCCATCCTAATCCTAATAAGGGTAGGATGGGAAGAACAGGAATGAACGGGGGATGAATAGAAACAGGCATATCGTTTTTCCGGTCTATCCTACTACAGTAATATTTAAGTAAGGTCGTTAAGTATCGACCTTACTTAAATATTAAACAAAAATCAATTAAACATTTTATAATAGATTTTTTTTTATATAAAAGACATATAATTGTGAAACGAACCCTGGATAATTCCCGCTATTTTTATTACTAAATCTAAGATGGCGGTCTCGCAAGTGTTGGCAGCATTATAATTCCCTTTTTCCCGACAAAAAATTCCCACAGCATTCGAGGTGCATTAGCGTCGCGGGAAAGCGGCAAGACGCATGACCGAACTCAACGACTTATATCCTAGAAAGTGTACACTGTGGGACAAAAAAAAATATCCACTTCGAAGCATTTAGCTTCCCCTAGTACGTTTAATTGAAATTACCTCTATTGATTTAGTGTTCACACTTGATGAATCAAGTCACTGTGTAGTTTTTATTAATTTTATTGGCTATTATACGCGATAAAACAAAAGTTCATTGTTGTGGCTGGGGTATTACAGATTACCAATGACGTCCGCAGGTGTTAGACTCCTTTCATTTTTTTTAATCTAAGATATACGTCATAAGAAATGTATACCCTCATCTGTTATTTGATTAGGACATAAATTATATAATATGTGCATACATTGCTGAATCACAAGTGGTTGCCGAGCTAAACTGGTGCCGGCACTGTTAAATCGTTAAAACCAAATTAGGTTGAACCCTTGCGTAAGACGCCGTTGCCGATTCTGTAGGTCAAGTATAAGTGGGCGTCAAATCGAACTCGAGTATAATATTTCGTTGCATCTGATCCTCATGACTCAATATTGGGATGGGTTTGACTACTGAAGGTAGCTTTAATACAAGTAAAAACTCAAAAAGTATAATGCTAGGTAAAATTTAATTACAACTAAAATAAGTTACTTTGGAATTTGCCACTGAAGGATTTTGATATATTTGTGTTAGGTTAGACCTCCTTAACCCACTCCTGGGCCCACCTATACTTTCAGTACCTATGATGCTTAGGAACCACCAGCTTAGTACCACGGTATAAGTCAATTTCCATCACTGTTCAAGTTTATAAAGCCACGAGGACTTATTTATTTCATAATTAACGACTGTATCATTATTATTGGCCGCCAGTGTATCCGTCTTTTATCAACGTTGCCGGAGCACGCCCGACTTGCTCTCAAAGGCGGGCATCTTTCATGGAGTCTTTAGTGTGACACTAGACTTCGCCTGCGGCTCTGCTCGCGTGAACTGCGACTAAAGTACAAAGGTGCTGTTAATAGTGCCCTCTATGCGACCTGATGCTTTTCTTTTTCTACACACAGGTGGAGCTAATATATGCGTTTAGAAAATGGGTTTTATCTATCAATATAATGAAATCTTTTGACATTTTTACCGAATTTAAGGTTTCTGAGTAATTCAAAAATGTTAGGACAATAATTTTATTAATAGTCCTAATTGGCTTATCCCGGATTTTATTTAGGTTGTCAGGCAGGCGCTTCACTTTGTGTAGTTTTTTCCATCACCTCTGTGTGTCAAGGAAAACATCGTGGGGAAACCGACATGTCTTAGAACCAATAAATTCGAAGACATGTGACATCCACCAACCCGCACTGGGCCAGCGTGGTGGATTACGGCCCGTTCCCTCTCTCGGAGAGGAGGCCTGTGTCCCTGCAGTGGGGACACGTACTAAAAATGCCTGATTTATTATTATTATTTTACAAATTAAAACCCTAAGGCAGTAAATAGGGTAAAATACCCTTAAGTTATAATTAAAAATTAAATAAAATCGTCAGCCGCAGATAGTAATAAAATAATCTCTTAATAATAAAAAAAATTACGAAATAGCTCTTGTTAAATAATAAATGCGCATAACCGACTACTAGATGGCAGCACTTTCCGTAGAGGTTGGAGCAAAAACTCTATGGAGTCGTGACGTAGCATAACTTTAACTTAAAAACGCATAATTTAAAATATAATGCTGTTAAATATACTTTGTAACAAAAATGTCTTATTTCTTCTAAAAACATGGTAAATAAGAATACATAAAAATAGGGGTATATCTTTTCCATTCCTTGAACGCGTAAAAGTGCAAAAAATTGAATAGGTCCGTAAAAAGGACTTCGTTTTCCGGGAGCAGCGGACCCCGAGGGACGCGTAACGCGAATATTGCGAAGGAATTATTCATAAAGCGCAGTACCCAGGGGAGACAAGCGCTCGGCCAAGACGCAAGGCGGTGTATCATTTGCGAAGGGCATTTTATTTCCCGGACCGGGACGTAGGGTTGACAATAATATTTTGGCATTTAAACCTTTTTCCTTTCCTGATACGTTGAAAACAAGTCATCATCGCCTTTGCATCTCAAATCTATAATAACACTAGCAACCCGACTTCGCTCGTGTATTACGTCTCCTTCGACATTCAACCTTTAAACGGCTCCAACGATTTTAATGAAATTTTGTATTTAGATTCGGTTTTTATTTTTAGATGTATCTATATAGGTGTTTTGTTTATAAACACGTCAAAAAAAATGTAAATAATTTTTGTGCGCCATCTTTTGATAGGTTAGGATGGGTTTTATCTTTTGATAGGCTGCTGATATCTCGTATTTTTTTAGATGGCGCTATATTTAAAAAAAACACGATTTTACATATAAAAGACTGCAGAGCGAAGCTCGGTCCATACGGCACAAGAAATATATACTCTCGTCTGTTATTTGATCCTGTCCTAGGTTAGATATATTTATCAATATATCTATTTCTAAATTACAAGTTGGTTACCGAGCTAAATCTGGGATAATCACTGACTGACATTCAATCGTAAAAACCAAATTAGGTTGAACCCTTGCGTAACTCGCTGTTGGCGATTCTAGGGTGTCAAGTTTATATTGTCATACAACAGAATCTTAGACTCGAGTTCGATTTGACATATAAGAATTTACATGAATAAATAATATTAGTTGGGGAGCCGAAGCGGTTATATCTGTACATCCTAGAGCGCGTCAGATTTACATATCAGTACTATTTAGTACCCTACGTGGTGTAGGGTCAGTCATCTATGTGGAGATATCTATGTAGATTATGTTTCAATCAATCAACAAAAAACTTTAATGAAATATATGAAATACTACTAAACCTTCATGAACCACTTTATTTTGCTGGAAATTCGTTCAGAAATCTGTTGGTTCAACGCGTTTGATTTAGAAAAACAATAGATCTACACCGTCCAGTCTTTAATTAATAATCTATCCTCTTTCTATATATATAAAAGAAGAAACTGACAGACAGATACATCAACACACAGTGGACCTAGAGACTTGACATTTTGCACAGACATTTCTGTTCATCCCCTAAAGGTCTAACAGGATGAAAGTTTTTATGGAGAATATTAAATAGGGTTTAGCTTAGGCTGAACAATCGTCGGTTAAATTAAATTGCACGGCGGATAAAACCGCGGGGCACGGCTTGTGTAATGAAATAACTTGGTGAGCGTCAACCCTAGCCGTTCGTAGGGTTGTCTCGTTATTTTGTTTGCATTTTTCAGTGTTCCTTTCTTGTTAGTCCGAGAAGTTTGTGAGGAATTTAAGTAAATTTGTTCCGTGTAAAAAAAAAACTAAGTCTTATGCATTGATATTCTCGATCGTAAATATTATAGTTATATTAACTAGCATTTAACTGTGGAATTGCACGAGTTTATTCGGCAAAAAGATAGCTATGTAAGATAAATAATTATGTGGGCGTGAGACCGTTACCCGGAGGGCCAGGCAGAAATCACGGATTTCTATTTGACGCGATCCTGGCACTCCTCTCGCTTCTTCTACATCCATACAAATTTGTCTTGTTACTCTCTCCTCATTCATCCTTTCAAGCGCCCGCAACACCGAACCTTTCTCAATTCTAGTCACATCATCCACTTTTATGCCACACTTTTAACAGTGGTAGTGCCCGCAACAACAACATCTGTTGCACGAATGGGCCGGCTCGACCGGTGAAATACCACGACCTCACAGAAGACATACGTGAAGTAGTAAGTATTCTGCGTTTCAGATGAGTGAGTTGCCGGAGGCTTAATTCTGGTCCTGTTCTCAAAGATGGGCAGAGGAAAAGGACTTAACGAATGAAGTTATAAATAGGAGGAGATAACCATTTTTTGTTTATCTATCTGATAGCATTCTAAAAGCTTAGAATAGGATGCGGTCTATGAAACATAACGGCTCAGGTTCGAATCCACAAATGTCGTACTATGAGTGTTGAATAACATAATACTCGTGTGGAATGCTACGCCGCCCACTCACATCTCACCTACCCGCTTAAACCTTAACTTACAGTGAGCAACGACGATATACTATGTTACTAATCACTTTTAGGTTATTTCACGATGTAAACTATTTTGTTTGCTGTACGGCGTTGTGACGTCATCGGACTTGTGTGAACTGTTAATTCGGGTTATTAGATATGCCGCTGTAGAATTGAAGGCACAGTTTGTAGTTAATATTCCTTGTACGTCTGTAATTTGAATGTTTAAAGGGCCAATTTCTTTAAGTACCTCTTCGATAAAATCGATTCAAATAAGCTAGTTTCAACACACGTGTGAACGTTGAATTCGAAACAAATGTTTTTAATATGGAAATCGATAGTTGTCCTGGTTAACTTGCTGGCATGTTACTGGTACAAATGTATGTGTGATGTTGCTGTATTTAGTTTTTAAAGGCTATTTAGCTATGGAAATTATATTCACTTTGTATTGTTCATATTAAATACTGAAACAATTAAATAGCAACTTTAAATCCTGATGCAACTTTGCCATTATATTCTTGTAGGCGCTAAACATGATGAATCATTTTTATGTTTAAAAATATAAATGCTAACGGTCTTTGTAAAGCCCCAAATTAGTCGCTGTTGAAAATCTTGACGTTGCTAAAACAGATTACAAATTAAATATCTAAGATAGTACTATCCAAATATATTGTTTGGTCTTCTACCTAAATTACTTGAGTAATACTGTCTAAAAAAATAAAAGACCAAGGAGGAAAAATATTAATGTGTTGTTAAAACTAAACTTTATCTTTAGAATAAAAAAGTCAGAAAACAAAACAAACTCTTACGTCAAATTGAAATAAATTCTAAGAATTCAAATATAAACAAAATGGCCTCTAAGCGTAACATAAAATGGCTGCCGTTTCGCTAGACATAAAGGAGCGAACACATTTAGAGTTGATGCGAGAAAGAAAAAGAATAATTCAGCCGCAACATGGCTGCAGCGAGAGCTTTCCTGTGTTCTTGGCGACATAAAAACAAACTGCCTTCAACTGAGAGGCTTAATAAAGGAGTTTTAGACAAATCGCCGCTAAGTAGGTGTCGCCACTTTAATGTTGACTAATAGTGTTGCCATATAAAAGGGGATTTGGAAACAAATGTAGTTTGTCACGTACTCACTTCAATTCGTAACTCTAAATTTGCTAATCTAAGAAAAAAAAAGGCCAACTTATGATGCTAAAATTGATTTAGATGAATTTATTATGCACCAGATAAATGTAGTATTAAGAGTACACGTAACCAACAAGCATGTATGCGTAGATGTATGAATGTAGAAGAAGCGAGAGGAGTCTCAAATGGATATCCTTAATCTCTGTATCTCCGGGTTTAGGACAGTTTCTAAACGTAAACTTTTCGATCTGAAGTCTTGAACGTTGTTAAAAAAGTATTAATGCTTATTCGTTTTATATTTTAAGTAAAGAATCTATCATTCAATCGCTTTTTATTCTTTTCAACTTATAATAAAAAGTAAGTTTATTCCTTTTTAATTAAATTAATCTCGAAATAAAGATGACTGAGCTAGTTGTAAAATGTCTCTTGTACGCCGATGACACTAGGTCGTGTTTTCGTCATCGTTGGAAGACTTATAATTTATGCTGAATTGAGAAATTTATTCTTTGGTGGTTCGGGCATGTTTAAAGGACGAATGAAGAGAGAATAACGAAACAAATTTATATTACAAAAATGGGTGGCAGCGTTGGCAGAGGACGTCCAAGGTGAACTTATGTATATCGATCACATTAGTGAAATACGACAGAAGGGAAGAACTATAACGAGTACCCGTATACAACGAGCATGTATGCGTAGTTGTATGAATTTAGAAGAAGCGAGAGAGGTGTGCCAATATCAGGCCACAAGGAAGTCCATAGTCTCAGCCTACCTGGGTTACGGTCGCGTATTTATTTAATCTTTAAATAAATTCAAAATCCACATCCATTTTATTACAATTTATTACCACAAAGTTGTAAGATATAGATGTCATTGCACTGGCAACATTTATATTAGAGGGAAAATCAGTATTTTCCCGCGCGCCAATTCCCCGGAATGGCGTCTTTACTTGAAATGTCAATTTAAAACGGATTAGGGACAGCGCCAGCGGTCGCTCTCCCCAGCGGGAGATAATATTGTTTCTTGGCATTATAAAATTCTACCACTGTTTTTGTTAATGGAGAAAACATATAGCAGTGGGAGACGAGCTTGCCATTTGATAAAATAACCTTAAAAATATACTACGCTGTCACTTTGAATTAAATGTCGGTAAGCTTCACTAGAAATATCAATTCGACTCAACACGTTTATGCCAACAAACTGTTAAATTCAATTTAAATTATCAGACTATATTATAGACCTAAACTATACATCATTTAAATAAACAATACGTAACTCTGACCACACCAAATACATCAGACAGTCTTCATAATTTGTTCTCTAAACATATATTCTTACTAGTGATCCCCCCCGGCTTCTCCCGGGTAGCTTCGGAATCTATAGGGAGCACACATGCATACACACATCGCCCTTTATATACGTAGATATGCACCTGTAAAAAACAAAAAAATATCCGGGATAAAAGTAGCCTATGTGCTATTCCAGACTATAATCTATCACTGTGCCAAATTTCATTCAGATCCGTTGAGCCGTGTTTGCGTGAAAGAATAACAAACATTCATACATACAAACTTTCGCATTTATAATATTGGTATAGATTTATTAAAATTAACCTCAAAAATACAACCCAAACGGAGAATTCAAAGTAAAATCCTCATCTCTTTTGACGTAGAACCAAAACAATCATTTTACTCGAGTCTAAAGCTCATTAGCCGCTACGACTTCCGCTTCTTAAGATGGCGCTGCTTCCGGCGCCGCGCACTCGATGTCTGTCCGCCATCCGGAGCGGACGTGTCGAACGTCTCTCTCGTCTAATTGAAGCTTTTAAAATGAATTCCTTGGGAAATTGTTAAGAAACTTACGGATTCATTTCAGTAAAGTTGAGCTTTGTGGAATATTCTTTTACTTTATAATCACACAACGGTTTTATAATTTAAATACATATAATAAAAGATAATTTTTTTATACTATATAAATAGAATTCCATTTTTTTATGGGAATTTTTCTACTTCTAATATATATGAAATGAAGAAGTGGAAAGAAAGAGGATGAGGTTCACCCCACTCATCAGACCTAATCCTGACAACTCCATATAAACCTGTGAGGTGGCGGTACCTCGTCTCTGGAGAAGGCACTGCTTGCTCTACGCTGTTTTAGGACTTCAAGGGGATTTTGTTAGAGGTTTAACTGGATATTAGAGGTTTTATCTATGCTTCAACTAGCATCAGTCAGATATTATTCTTTAAAAACGAATGTCAAAGTATTACGTCATTAAAACGTCCCCAAGTGTTATTGGTATTTAATGGGTTTGGTTTTATAGTAGCATTTAACGGTAATTTGCCTCCAGCGGAGCTCAGGCGTATAACCATTTTACGATTGTTTCACTTAATGTATTGAACATTAACATTTATTGCCCACTAACTGTTTACCGCGACTTCGGTTGTCGACTATGAAGGAAGAGTATTTGAAATAGTCTTTTTTATAATAGATAATGGCAAACGAGCCTGCGGTCCACCCGACTACACACGATCGCATCTCCAACTAGGCCTCCGGCACCTCCTGGGACGGAACGCAGAATACTTCTAGTTGACGTGTGTCTTCTGTGAGGTCGTGGTATTTCACCGGTCGAGCCGACATTCGTGCAACAGATGTTGTTGTTGCGAGCTCTACCACTTTTAAAGTATACATTTTCTTCAAGGTTATTCCCGAATAATAGAGAAGTCTATCATTTAGTTTAAAAAGACGCACATAGACTTATATCCACTTATTTCCACTTTGGATTCGTACCACTGGAAACTGACTGTGGGACCTTACAAAGTCGCCAATTGGCGACGTAAGTTGCTTCACTTTTTACATTAGCTATCTGCAGCTATGTAACATCTTTGGTTCCTTCTAGCATAAACAAGAGGTTACAGGTTACTGATAAAAGTTTTCATATTTGGTCAATACCAAGAGTATAGCGTTAAGGGCCCTGTAAACGATCAAAAATGATAGCATCAAATTTGTCAATTTTCCTGTTGATTCGGCTATTTCCTTGTCGTGTGACGTCGCGTAGTGCGAAATGCTAAACAGATGAAGTATTTTGGCGTTGAATGAGATCTTGCTTGACAAACACCGCCGCACACGTTCAAACCTGTTTGTCAAACACGGCGTAAACCAATGTTTTCATCAAACGCGTCACACAAGCCTTCACACTATCAAAATATTTGTCAAACACGTAAAATTTGAAAAACAATTTGATCGTCTACCGGTTACTTTATTGGTAGAATTAAAGCTCGTGGTTGCATTATTAAATACTGTATACAAAAAATATGTACTTACAGTCTAAATACAATTTATAATTAACTTCCTCGTTTATTATTTTTCAATAACCATCAACAACAGTCCGCCAGAAGCAATTAATATCAATAAAGGTATATAATTAATGCGAGTCCGCCATTACGCGGCGTCATTTAAGATGGCGTCGTTTCCGTGACGCCACGGCGCACAGATAATTACTTAAATTAATTATTATACGAAACTGTGATATCAGTTTGGAAATGTGTCACCGCCGAATTACCGTGTATTCAATATTTAAAGCTATAATTGTACCGAAATATAAGAGGTACAGCTGTATATTGATCTAAGATCCTGCATAAGAAATTTATACCTTCATCTGTTATTTGATAAGGACCTAGATTATATGTAAGGTGTACATTGATTCATGGATTGCCGACCTAAATCTGGAGTCAACACTGTTAAATCGTAACACCAATTTAGTTTGAACCCTTGCGTAACTCGTCTTTGGCGATTCTAGGGGTCAAGTTTGTGTGAACATCAAATCTAACTCTAGCATTCTGTTGTATGTATTATCTAACACATCTGGGTCCAAATAACAGATGAGGGTATAAATTTATTATGCCCTACGTTACATTTTTAATTCTAGTATTTATATGTAACCTTTAGAGAAGTGGTTGAAAGTAGAAAAAGTTTCAACTTATCTGTGATCTAATTCACCAGAACTTATCTAGCAATTTATTAAGCAAATTAAGCAAAATAGAGACATTTTATACACTTACCTACACGATTTTCCGTCTTACAGATCATTTCCAAACTGGTTTTATTTTGGAGTCAGTGTGGACATCTTCCAAACGTACCCTGTTTTTGCGGAGTAAGACAGTGTTGAATTTGTACTCCCTAAGATACCCTCGTCATCGAAGACTGCAAAGGCTATGTGATCTTCCAAAGAACATCGCAACTATTCCGAACAAGTCACCAAATTTTTTTCTTTTGTCGAAGGCATTTTCTAGTATAAAATCGTATGGCAGTGTATCACGGTTTCCCGCATAAGATTCTAAAACGTCGCCTTATTGTTCTAAACTCTCTGGCGCTAAAGTGGTATCGACGCGTCCATTAGAAGGCACCGCATTGTGGCGGGAACGCGGCCATCTTGCCGGCGAGAGCGCGGGAAAATGTAGCAAATGGCGGCCATACAGCCGAGTTTTGTTATTCTTATATAAATAGATGCATATTGTCAGGCGTACAGAATATAACACGGGGAAAATTACCTTTTTTGAAGCAGTAGCCCAGTGGTATAGGCCCCGACTTACGTACTTTACCGCTGCTCCAGGTGAAGGAAAAAATCGTGAGGAAACCGGCATGTCTTAGAACCATCAAATTCAAACACATGTGACATCTACCAGCCCGCACTGGGCCAGCGTGGGGGATTAGACCCCTTCCCCCTCTCGGAGGGGAGGCCTGTCTCCCTGCAGTGAGGAAATGTACTTTTTTAGTAGTAGTAGGCTGAATGTCTTAATTTTAATTACCTTTTATCCTGAAAAAAAAATTTATCCCGAGGGATAGGAAAAATACATAATACCTTCAATTACAATATCGGTTGCCTGCTTCTAAAATGTTTCAGCGTGGAAATGAGAGAATGGAACACCGCTGGTTTTTTAAATAAAATAAAATGATAAAGATTCGGCCATCTTTATATGATGAATGAAAAAAAGAGTAATGAGGCAAAATGTTGCAAAAGTGAGAGGCAAAATAACTTTCGACTTTTTTTCTAATCGACCGTTTTACTGACATAAGAAAAGAAGATAGAGTACTCGTAATCGACGAGCTTGTATGTGTAGATGTATGGATGTGGAAGAAGCGAGGGAGGTATGCCAGGATCGCGCCAAATGAGAATTCATAATCCTTGCCTACCCCTCTGGGATACGATACGAGTGTGGGAGAGCAGTTATCTACAGCGACCGCCCTGGCTTGGCACGGGTAGTTACTCCATAGAAACTTTCATTCTTTAGAGGATGAATTTAGGAAAATCATTATCGCCTTTATACATATAAAGATAAAAAAAATTGTAAATGTTTGTTCGAGTCAATTTTTCGTCAGTTCATAAACTAACCTTTTTTACAATTTTACGAGGACAATGGCACGTGGTTGTATATATCATTTACTACTTGACTTCCGCGTCCTTCAGCCACGAGATCGATACACTAGCCCAGTGGCGCCCCTTGCCGGGAACTTGTGAAATATTAATTACCCAGTCCGACATTGTAATGCCGTTTATTGGACAAAATGTCCAGGAACTAATAATGTTCCTTACAATGGATACGGTATATGGCTTTATAAGCCTCTTGTCCAGTAATCGTTCGTAAACGTTAGATACTATAGACGAAGTTGTTGGTATGGCGATAGAATAGAAAAAATAGAATTACAGATGAGAAAATGGTGTAACCATCTCAAACTACAGCATACGCATTGCTTTTGTACAGTCGGGGTAAAAAAAGATTCGTCACAAAAGGTACAGTAGTGAGGAGTTAGAATGTGTCTATGAAGGCTCGTCTGGCAATACACAATGCTGTACTAGTCCCCACTTTAATGAATGGAAGTGAGAGCTGGGTTTGGCAGGAAAAGCATGCTAGTAGAGTTAATGCCGTTGAGATGCGATTCGTGACTTTGAATAATAGGATTAAAACAGCTATATAAGGGAAATTGTGATTTAAAAGTGATAGACGTGACTAGAATTGAGAAAGGTATGCTTCGGTGGTTCGAGCATGTTGAAAGGATGAATGAAGAGAGAATAAAGAAACAAATTTATAATGCAAAATTGAGTGGCAGTGTTGGTAGGGGGCGCCCTAGGAGAACTTATATAGATCACATTAATGGCATATTAAAAAAAAAGGCGATATAAGAAGCACCGTAACCGACGAGCTGGTATGCATAGATGTATGGATGTAGAAGAAGCGAGAGAGGTGTGCCAGGATCGTGTTAAATGGAAATTCATAATCACTGCCTACCATTCTGGGTTACGCGCATGAGCGCATATTTATTCCTATAATTTTTATTTTATAAAAGCTATGATTATCTCCTAGGTACCGCATCCATTTAAACAATCAGTTTACCACATCCACGTCCCGCTCGCAGTCAGCGCCCAATTTGTGAAGCGGTATTAATTATTCAGTCGTAACGGATAGCGGGCAATTTTGGACAGCCCTGACTGTCGACTATAGTTTAGTGTGGACGTACCTTTCAATAATATTTCGATTTACGCTTAATTTTCTTTCTGCGTCAGTACAAAGATACGGCTATGACATTAATGATTTAGCTAGTGATCCGCCCCGGCTTCGCACGCGTAGCACTAATTACATCCACCCGTTTCGGTGTTTATAGGGAACAAACATACATCGCCTTTTATATAATTATACAAACAGAAACTAAGTCATGTCCACAATAAAATTTCGCCGACAAATTGTGCTAACAGTTGAAGTGCGCAGAAAATTGGATTCAATTAACTTAAATCTATGTAAAACAGCTTTAAGTATAATCAAATAATAGACAAAAACTTAGTTATATAATGAGCAATATTATTTATAACAAAGTGTTTCACTTTAAGGTGATTTACGAATACATTTTCAAACTCTATTTAAATTAAGCATTCAAGACTTACATTCCCGATGTTACAGCTTCTATCTCACATAAATAAAAAAAGAGACGGATAGAGACGAAATCAAGCGTAGAACAAGAGGTAGAAGAGAAACTTTCCGGTTAATTCGTAAGAGAATGTAACAGTACGACTTAAGGTCCTTCAAGAAGCGAGCCTATCTTTTTCTTAAAGGCCGGCAACACATCTGCAGTTCCTCTGGTGTTAGGTGTCCATGGGCGTCGTTGATCACCTCGGTGTTCCCGCCGCTCGTTTGCCGCCTTTTTTTATAAGAGAAGAACCTTCTCTTATAAAAAAATGAGAAGAGAATACGTAATGTAACTGGTGAACAGTGTGAGAATATAATCGACAGTTTCTTTATTGATTTAAGAGGGAAAGAAAGGGAGAGAGATATATAGCACCCTTTTTCGTTTCATAAAATCCAATTCACAACTTCCCGAAAGAAGTTTCACTTCAAATCATACAACTTTAACTTAGTAGGGAAACTTACGGCTGAATGAAGTAATGTCCCTATTATTCTTTCACTTGGAACAGCCGGGCGTTCAACGGGCATCTAGTGGCGTCGCGTGCGAAACATTACTCCCTACCGCTGGAGTCGCACTTCGTATTATCCAAATTCCAGAGCCCGGCTCACCCTTCACGAAATTAAAAACCGCAAACATAACCACTGGGAACGTACTCCCTGTAAATGAGGAGTAGACATAATTATAGAGTGCGCAAAATAATTACAATATCTGTGCTCGACCTTCTGTAATGTCTGCCTTACTACTTCCTAGCTAAATACTAGGTTTAGTATTCCGTCTTACTGTCACAACTACCCTGGAGGCAAAGGCGCAAACCACTTATAAGCTCCTAACTTAAATCTTTCAAGCTAACAGCACATGTATTTATGTATCTTCCCAAGAAGCGATATAGAAGGGAACCTGACGCTTTAGGCTAAGAACTCACGGAGCGATTTTCACTTGCTCCCGCCGCGGTTGCCCGCTTCTTCTGTAGAATGCTGATATGTATTTAAAAAAATAATATATTTTCACGGCGCGTTTCACGCCCGCAACGTTTGTGATTGCTTGCTCCGGCTGCACTGTGCAACTAGTACAAACGTGCGTTTTGCGGTTGGTTAGCGGGCGAACTCCATTAAAAAATCGATCGTAAATAACCGCCCGTTTTGCGGTAACACCGGCTAAGTTTACGGTCCAAAACCGCATCGCAGCGGACGAACCGCACAGAGGTTAGGAATAAAATCGCCTGCAACCGCGGCGGGTACGTGTACAAATCGCTCTGTGAGATCTAAGCCTTAGACTTTCCAAGTAACATAAAGAAGGAAATCTGATCTTATCTGACTATCTTCCAGGGACCTTAGCAGGAATGAGCTGACGGCGATAAGCAGACGCACCTTCCGGGGCCTGACCTCGCTGAAGAGCCTCCACCTGGACGGAAACCACCTCAAGTGTATTGATGACAAGGCGCTGGAGAATATGAAGAGCTTGGAAGTTCTGTAAGTTTTTTAATTTATCTTGTACAACACTAGATTAACCGGGATTCATGTTAAATCAGTAGAGTAGTTAGTCTACAAATGTGTCACAGAGTAACTTTATATAAGCATAAAGGTTCCGTACCTGTGTTTGTCACCTAACTCCCAATAAACAAATTCATTCCTTTATCAAGTCGTACACACGTAGCACTCTTTAGAACTAAAGCATTAAACAGATAACTGCATATAAAATTATACTTACTAGATATGCCAACAAGGTTCAAAATAGAAAACACTACTACTCTATATGAAATTCGAATCAAATATGTTCTATTAAATGGTCAACGTGTGTCCGTGGTGCAAGCAAATGTCGACTTCGAGGTAACGAACCTTTTTTTAGCCGAATCCAATATCAAGCGACGTTCATCCAAGACGTCTGACTTCTCTAATATTTTCAAACAACTTCAATTCCAGCACATTGAACGGCAACAACTTGACGTACCTGTCACTCGAGCCGGCATCCGTCGCGCGTCTCCACACGCTTCGCCTGACGGACAACCCTGTGGTGTGCGACTGCCGAGTCTCCCGGCTGCTGGCCGCCTTGCGGTCGTCGGCCTTCGTCGGCGTCGGCGCCAGGTACGGACTAGCAGCTAAAGCTAACACCAGCTGCTGTCGGTCGGTTCATACATCCACACATACAGTCCTGCATGATCTTAAGCTCTTGAACATAGCGCTTCCCTTCTTCCTCTCTTCCTCAAACTCTATTCAACAATTGGGCAAGGAACCATAACTCTTGTGATTGCTGCGGAGGCCTATGTTTAACAGTGACAGTCACGTCACGTCAACTTTTTGCCAATTCCTAAAAGTGGTTGAAGTGACGTGCTATTTTTATATAATAGAAGATGACTTCCCACTTCAAGCGACCGCCGGGTCTTCTATAAGGTCGTGGTATATACTATATCAGGCTATGCTGTCTACCAAAGCGAAAATATGTCACCACATACTACGGTTTTAGTAAAAAGCCTAAATATTGATCTTGTAATAATGCTCGTATATTATTTTGCTTGGTGCTTTAATGGCGACTCCTTTTCTTTCCAGATGCCAAGCCCCAGCGACTGTTAGAGGAGCCCTGCTCACAGAGCTAGAAGACAGTGATCTCATTTGCAATGGTGAGACCAGTAGAGGTTTATTCACTCAAGTAGACCGTGGTATGATGATGGCTATGATGAACCTAAAAGAGTCACCGAAAGGCTTTTTAAAGTTACATTACTTAAAAGTACATGAATGATCAAGAATTAAATTCGAAGTTCCAGTTCTACAGTTATAGTTTGGTACAAATCAAGATGGAAATTTTGTAAACAAAAGGTTTAGCTTTAACGTTAAAATGCGTAAAATCCAAATACTTCAACAAACAACTTTTTCTCACATTACCTTACAACATTATCTATCCATATTACACAATTTCACTTCACTTTATATCACGATTTACACAAAATTACAACATTTCCTGATGAAAGTATAAAAAGTGTAATGGCCGCCATAATTTGATTGTTTACGAAATTTCCAATACCATATTAATTATTAATATAATTTGATAAATTTGCGTAAGATTTTTTCTTAAAGGGATTACTGTAAGAGTGTGTGTGTGAAGAAAAGATTGTAGACATTAGTTCAGTATGAGCTCATTAATTCTTCTCTTGATAGTGCCCACATTTTCCATTCCCAGGTCCCACAGCGGTAACCCAGGGCGAGTGCTCCGCGGAGCCCCGCTGCCCACCCCCCTGCCGCTGCACCGCGGAGGGCACGCTGGACTGCAGGGAGAAGCTCCTGTCTGAATTACCTTCTACAATACCGCATCGCACAGTTGAAATGTGAGTCGCAACAAAATCACTTTTATAATCCCACTAAATATATTGTAAACTGACGTTAAATTGTGAACTGAACTAACCACTTTGTACAAGATATTAATTTCGTCATCTACCATTTTCACTTAATAATATAATAGAAATATTAGTTCACAATTTGACGTTCACAATGTGACGTATATAAATAACGACGTACCCCTGGTTCTACTAAAACCTAAAATTCCGAACCTAGGAACCTTCTGTACGATGAGCACTAGAAATAATTTTTGAAAATTAATTTTAAAAATGATCTTCTAGTGCAAATCGAACATTTAATAATATAAATGGGAATGTGTGTTTGTCACGCTTTAACTCCTTAACGACACGACCGATCATCATGAAATTTGGCAAACACATTGACAGGGGCATAGAAAACATGGGGTATTTACCTCTTACGCGACAAACACTATCTGTCCCTTTTTTTCTTATTATTTAAAACACGCTATCCTTTTTACACTATTTGACATCTGTGGATGTTGCTGTCCACAAACAGCGGTGATTTTGTATGAGTATAAAATATAAATGGTTTAAATATTTGATTGCAGTCGTCTAGAACAGAACGAGATCACGGAGGTGGGCGCGGGCGCGTTCGTACCCATCAAGTTGGTGGCTCGCATCGACCTCTCCAACAACAAGATCGTCAAGATCGCCGCGGACGCGTTCAATGGACTCACTCGTCTTACTTCCTTGTACGTTCACTTGTATACCACTACCTAATTATTATTTCAATTACTTCCTATCAAGTAACCACTACCCATCTGCATCACGCTGATGAGTTACAGAATCTTTGCCTACCTTTATGGACAGAGGAGGAGATAAACAGAAAATGATTATTTCCTTTTCCTATTCATCCCCTCCACCGTTAAGTATCCACTTCCCATTATTTCCTTATTAGCAAAGGATAGGAAGGGTAAGAGGACTGGAATTAGGCCTCCGGCACCTCACTCATGAGACGAAACGCAGAGTACTTCTACTTCACGCCTGTTTTCTGCGAGGTCTTGATATTTCACCGGTCGAGCCGGCCTCGTGCAACAGATGTTGTTGTTGCTAGCTCTACCACTGTTAAATGAAAATGATTCATATTAAACAGGGTTCTCCTTAGGGTAGACAGTAAACTAAATTGAACGGCGTGTGAAGCCGCGGGCACAGCTAGTCAACTATATAAAAAAGAAAATGTCTGACTGTCGCTAGAGACTTTTGCACAGAGATTTCTATTATTACCTTTTTCAAATTCATCCCCTAAAGGTCTAAAGTAGGGCTTGGAAGTTTGTACGGAGAACTTATCCTTGCGAAGCCGGGTTGTAATATTAGGATCTTGGCATGTTCTTTACTGCGACCAGGACAAGGGGAGCTTTGCGGAGCAACAGCCAGTGTATAAATTGTCCGGTTCGACCAGGGTACCACGACCTCAGATGATGCAGGCGTGAAGTAATTGGTATTTCATACTCTCGCGTTCTGTCTGACGCGTGAAATGCTAGAGGGTCAATCCCCTTCTTCTTGTTCTTTTACTTATCTTCCTCCTCGGGGAGTGGGGGAAAGTGACATCTGCAAAGACTGTTCACTTGATGGCAGGTGAAAAACTTTCTTGTTTACCTCCTTCCAAATTTAATTTATTTGTAAAAATAAATGGCTTTTTTATTAAGCGACGTCCTAGGAGAACTTATATCGATCAGATTAGTGACATACTAAAGAAGGCCGATATAAGGAGTACCCGTAACCGACGAGCTTGTGTACGTAGAGCTATGGATGTAGAAGCGAGAGAGGTGTGAAGTAATTTGTATTCACCTTGATATTTATTTATTTTATTTGCTATCCACAGAGTGCTGTACGGTAACAAAATCAAAGATCTACCGGCCGGGATATTCCACGGACTATCATCCTTGCAGCTTCTGTAAGTTTGACAATTTTACAATATACAAGTGTTCCGACCTGTTTCGTACATGTTGCAGAGAACCGATCTCTTTCTGGCTTCTTAATAGCCAGTTTATTATCGTATTTATTCATTTTTCAGCTATTTTACTGAAAACCTTAGGAGTTGTGCACATAAACCTTCCTCTTAAATAATTTCAGTATTTTCAATTTTCATAAAAAATCTGAAAATATAATAGTTCATTTAGACATTTATAGTGACAACAAGTTGCGTACGGTGCTAGAATCATGACTAATAAATAAATGCTATGTATGTTTGTTACGCTTTAACTCCGGATGTACATCATCATGAATTTTGATAACACATCACGGGAATCGAAAATGACTCGAAAACTTTTATCCCGAAAATAAACTGCAGAACTTATATCGATCAGATTAGTGGCTTACTAAAAAGGGCGATATAAGGAGCACCCATAACCGACGAGCATGTATGCGTAGATGTATGAATGTAGAAGAAGCGAGAGAGGTGTGCCAGGATCGCGCCAAATGGAAATCCATGTTCTCCGCCTACACCTCTTTTAGGTACAGGAAGGTTAGAAGCGTATATTAATTTATTTTACTATTTATTTACAGATTGCTGAACTCCAACGAAATATCCTGCATACGGAAAGACACCTTCAGAGATCTGCAGAGCTTGAAATTATTGTAAGTAACTGTTATGATTATATACGGATATTAATGGGTATGATTATTTGCGGATATTAATGGGTATGGTTATCTGCGGATATTAATGGGTATGGTTATCTGCGGATATTAATGGGTATGATTATTTGCGGATATTAATGGGTATGGTTATCTGCGGATATTAATGGGTATGATTATTTGCAGATATTAATGGGTATGGTTATTTGCGGATAGTAATGGGTATGGTTATTTGTGGATATTAATGGGTATGATTATTTGCGGATATTAATAGCTATGGTCATTTGCGGATATTGATGGGTATGATTATTTGCGGATATTAATGGGTATGGTTATTTGCGGATATTAATGGGTATGGTTTTCTGCGGATATTAATGGGTATGATTATTTGCGGATATTATTGGGTATGGTTATTTGCGGATATTGAACCGTGATCACATAACAACAGATAAACAACTTACTTCCTTGCGTCCTGTACGGTTTAATTGTATTTTGAACACGCATTATTTGATAAAACTAATGACTTATTAATAATGAATCTTTCTCTCTCAGATCACTATACGACAACAACATTCGCTCCGTGCCGAATGGTACCTTCGATTCCTTGACCGGTATACAGACATTGTAAGTTGTTTACCATTTTAATCGTATATTTCACTCATTTTAGGGTAGACAGAGATGACAGTTGTTATCTACTATTACAAACTGCAACGATGGTACTCCTACCGGATGGAGTGACGATCTGTTCAAGGTTATGGGAATCCATCCAGGCAGTAAAGGTGATGGTTGTGGTGATTAAGGTCTATGTACAATGGATAATGATGGTGACAATGACATAATCATTTGATAACTTTATCTTAATATGCTGATAAAGAATATAGAAACAAACAAACATGAGATTAAGAAAAGCGCCATCTAGTTTAAAATGAGTATTGCTACTAGTTTTTCAAGAAATATTTATTAATAGATATTGACAAATTTTACCGGTTTAAGCGCTGAGGAATATATTAATGCTCTACAACTTTGTCCCGATGGTCTCCTCAAGACAGCAGGAAGTCTTCAGAGGGCACAAGACAATCAGATCAGCAGGAATTTATAGAACTGGGCGTGAAGGACTTACAATGTTTAGATGGCTAAAATAAACTTTGTTATGTAGGCACTTAGGTCGAAATCCCTTCACTTGTGACTGCGCGCTACGTTGGCTGGCTGCATACCTCCGCAAGAACCCAATCGAGACGTCAGGAGCCAAATGCGATTCGCCCAAACGACTCGCCCGCAAGCGGATTGACGCGTTGCGCGAGGAAAACTTTAAATGCAAACGTAAGTACTAGGAAATAGAGTTCAATTTTAATTTCTGTCTGATTTAGATAAAACAAGAAGCATCACATCGAGTGACTTCAGAAAACAGATGTCCGTCGTCAACTCAATAAATCTCTCGTAGCCCTAATCCTAGCCTATCTAATTCGAATCATTAAGGCCTCTCTCTTAATTTATCGTTGCCTTAAAAACATTCATCCGGCTCGAAGGACCAATAACTTTTTAGTAAATTTAAAGAGTTCCTTAATAGAGGAGCCCATCTTTAATTACGAAATACCTTTCTTACCATTAAACCATCGATTTCTTACTCGACGAAGAAAGTATAAAGCTATTCACTGTGTTCTTTTGAAGTCATAAACCACCATTATCTCCTTGTTCTCAACTAGAAGCGTCGCTCAACGAGATCTCAAAAATGTTAACAGTGTAAGCAATACAGACTAGTCAGTCTTGTCAACCAATTTTACATGAAATGCTTTGATCGTTCATTCTTTCCGCAGCTGGTGAGGAGACAGAAGGTGACAGAGGTTCTTGCGGTGCAACGGGGGCGTGTCCCGCCGCGTGTGCGTGCGAGTGGGACGCAAGAGGAGTGCGCGTCGCGTGCGCCAGAGCAGGACAAAACGATATCCCGAGGGACCTGCCTATGGCGACACACGCGCTGTGAGTTATAGTCATATCACGCACTACTTAAATGGTTTTTTGTAAGGTCGGGGTACTTTCCCTCATTTACTATGCAGGCTCTACGACTGTTATGTTTAGGGCTGTAGAATAAGCTTAATAATAGATAAAAATATAATGTTATAATACTAGACTTTATAATAATAATTAAGGTGCTAAAGGGATGAGTACACGATGTATTCATGGATTTCAGACTGATGTCAGACAACAATCTGCGGCAGATCAAATCGGACGGTCTCTTCGGACGACTGCCGGATCTCAACAAGCTGGATTTCCGTAATAACGGTTGGTACTTGTATACAATATCTTTATAAAGATTCTACTGCTTGTGTTAGGATTAACGGGGCCTACTCAGACTGGTTTAGTATCAATAAAGGTGTAAGACAGGGCTGTGGAAATGTAAAGAGAGATTTCCTCCCTCTTTGTATTTTAAAGGGTACTTTTTGGACGTTTTTTTTTGCTAGCTGTGGACCGAGCAGCGCTCTGCGTTGTAATTTCTGTCATCGTAAAATATTAAGAATTCTAATAATGTCATATAGTGACATCTCCTACAATTTTTAGGTACCAGTAAGTTATCATCCATTGACAAAAATGCAGAGTTATCGCAAAAGATGGCGCTGTAAACTTAGTTTATTTTTATAGAAATTTTTAAGAGAAATACTAATATAGAGCAAGCTAAAAAAGAACAAATGACTCACTATCTCTGCTACAATTTATTTGAGTATTTATATTATATTATCATCTCGCTCACTCTTGGTCCTCTCCGTACAGGTATAACAGAGATAGAGGACAACGCGTTCGACGGCGCTGCCAACATGCAGGAACTACTTCTGGACGGCAACCTACTCGCAGCTGTCACCGACAAGATGTTCTTCGGCCTCCACAGCATTGTTACCCTGTAAGTTATTTAAAATACATACTTATTTGGGAAATTACTGTTGTTAGAAACTGTCCCAGGCGAAATTATGCCGACAAGATTAGTGACATACAAACGAAAGGCGGTATTAAGAGTACCCGTAACCGACGAGCTGCGTAGATGTATGGATGTAGGAGAAAGTGCAAAATATCTTTTATCAGAGTTTTTTCATATTATACGACTAATTTTAGTGATTTGATTTCAATGTGAGATATGACAGCAGATAGGGCCAAAAGATGTACAGAATGATGCAGTGTGAATCAGTCTACCGCAACATGCACCAATGATCTTGTCAAGGTTGTGGGGTGAGGGCGGCGGGGGGATCGATACTTGTGACCAGCAGATCAGCATAATTGAGGGTCGTGATTAGGAGGGCTGGTCTCATTTTTGTGGGGCTTGATCTTCTGGGGTACTGAGGAAATCAAAAATTAATGTGGTGTACACATTTTATATACTTTAACGCATAATAATTTTGTACAATGTTGGCTTGATAAATTCCATTGGAATAATACTAATGAAATTTGTCGAGGGAGGACTCTGATGATTTAGGTGGGGGGTTCGGGCCCCATAGCCCCCTCCCAGCAGATTGGCTACATTAACCAAGACACCAAAAATAATTTCCATTGCATGTATGAATTAGCACAACATTTCTATTTCAGATCGTTAGCTGATAACAAAATCAAGTGCATCACGCCCGGGGCCTTCGATCACCTAAGTCTGCTGACTACACTGTAAGTCTAACAGTCACTTTTTTCTATTTAATTCTGTAAAATTGTATGACTTCGCCTCACCTACACACGTTTTTGTTAACAGTATACATTTTTAGTAATAGATGGCGCTAGTGGTGACTTGTTTAGTTTTAATGCAAATAGATGTCTCTTTTTATAGAAAGCGTATGAAATTACATATATTTTTATAATCAAATTTAAAAAAAAATGTTTTATCAACTCATTCAATTCAGGATTTTACAAGTCAAAATCGATTTAAAGTCCGAAATTGATGATAAAAATTAAAAAAAAATGTATTGATAATTTGAATACAATAAAATATATTGAGATAAATATTCTCGAGGAGGGTTGGCGTTAAACTGTAGCCAAAACCATAGTCGGACTACCTAGCGTGACGATCCCGCATACGTGTGAAAAGGGCAGGCAGGCAAAAAAATTACTCTCATTTCATGTTTTAAGTTCTCAAGCTTTGCCTTTTGGAACTCTTTCTTACTTAGTGTGGTATACACACACCGTGGCGGGGAGCG
>JWHW01024421.1:480483-499866 GCA_000931545.1 Papilio glaucus | reverse complement strand
TGATGTAGGCCACCGCCACGGTCACACTCCGCGACATGCCCGCTAGACTGGACAGAAAATAAACTAAAATATTAGAATACAGAGGCCTGGTTTTTTACGAAGGAAAACATGCAAACAAAAGATTCACCTAAGGTGTAAGCAGCTATTCATAAACAACCGCAATGTCGAGAAGAAGTTAACTTTTAGGTTAGAAATCTAGATATTTTCCTTAATAAGAATACAATTATTCGCTTACTTGAGGAAACTTAAAATATATTGAATAAACAAAATTTTGCAGGGCGTTTGTTTAACAATTATATTAAAAAAATACATAAAAAAGTGTCAAAATACTAGTCTATGTTGGTACCATTGATAACATTCAACACGGACATACTGAATCACCGCAGCGAGCATCACTAGATGTGGCATAGTTATTTATTTATTGGCATTTGATTAAATTTACCTGGTTCCATACATAATTTAATAGTTTGATTTAATTACTCAATGCATTTTATTTTTTGACTATAAATTATTTATCTGTTCTTTCTATCTTGGACTATTTTGATTGTTTTAAATGGTTATTTAATTCTAAGTTTTAGAATAGTAGTCTAGTTTTATTCCAAATTATATTTCTCTTTTTAATTAAATCTGTAGTGCTTTACTTTCTTTTTAAAAATATGTAAAGAATTAGCATTTTTTATATGCCCCGGCTTGTACTCACAAAACAAGACAATGGGAACGAAGACGAAATGGGGAAAAGTGTGGGGTATTGAGCTTCAAGGCACCGCACTCATCAGATGAAAGGAAAAAGTATAAATACCTCTTCTTCATATCGGTAGATCGTGGTACCTCACTTATTGAATTGGCCATTTTGTGCAACAACTCCGTGTGTTTTTCCGTTCACTTTAGGAGTACAATGCAAGACGTTCCTTAAAACGGGTAATTAGTTAAACATCACCGAACTTAATCAGAGCGTGTTGTTAGCCTCAAGTCTAAAGATAGCAACAGAATTGGTGACTGGTGACGGGTGTTAGAAGCAGTTTTTACGACATCCAAGAGGTGATCTCTATCATCATTAGAGTAGATGGATACATAAATCGTCTTTGTCACATAAATCTTGGTAAATAAAGAATGTATATGCACAGTTAAAGTAAAATATAAGAGTCACATTTTCCTTTGAAAATATAAGTGCAATGAGAAAACGAGAAATTGTACTTTGTTTGCAACTTTAAAATATAAATTCTAGTAAAATACGTCGTACGTTACGTCTAGCCTTTGATGTTAGCACGTTTAGTGCTTTCAGGAGAGCTAAGGTCCATCTTTCACGCCTAGATCTCAGCGTGGCTTCGTGAAGGACATTACGAGGTATACGTGCGAGTTTCTAAACTTGACCTACTTTCCGACACGTCTTCAATTATGTATTTTTTTAAAGACCGCTACTTACAAGGAACATCAACTAATAGTAATCTGTGGAAATGGTCCGAATTCGGATCCGAATCTACGTTTCCCGTTGATGACAACTGACACTAATAAGTAATTGATTGCTACACAATCCTAATACCCTACTTATCCTACGTAAATGTATGGACATTGACTAATGAATATTCTAGCTTATCGAGATCTACCATAATCTTAACTTGTAGAAGGGGGGGTAAGACGAGCTCATAAGCGGTGTTGCCATGTATTTTGTATTTAATAATCATAGTAATTACTAATCATTATCAAATCGAAATTCTAATTATTTTGTAACTATTTTAGTAACAAGCATTCATAAAATATAACATTTTCACCAAATTTCTTAAATGGTAATATTCAACGATTCTACATTTTGATAGGCGCTGTAATTAAGTACGAAGGCTATTATTGCAACGTATTAGGGGAGTTAGGTTCGAACGGTAATTATGTAACAGTGGACGTTCGTTAAGTTAATGTTCTCTTGTTTCCTTCTGTTAATGAATTTTGGACTTTGAACGCATTAGTAACGACCTATTCAGTTTACCCCTGCCCTTTCTGCATGAAGGCTTGTAATGAATGTACAACTGATTGATAAGCGAGACAGATCTTCCTATCTTTTTTAACACAGTACATTTGTTTCTTCCTATAAACGAAACAATAATAACTTATCCGGATTCCAAATCAAGCTTTTAGTTATGTTATTCTGTAAGTTTTAAATTTAGTATTGAATGTATAAAAATTAAAACGGTTCGAAAATTTTAACTCACCAATGTATGAGAACATTTCCATCTCTAAGACGCGCCGCGTGTATGAAGTCGTTGCACAAACTGAAGTACTGGGTGAGATTCTGTTCGGGTGAGTCCGATGCCATTATACACAGATAATGTTTATCCTGGCGAAGAAAATACATTAGTTAACATTTCTACTTGAGCTGCAGACTTTCGGGCATGTGATGGAAGGATGAGATAAATGTGATGAAAGAGTAACAATACAAATTTATGTTGCAATAGAGAGTGGTAGTGTTGGCAGGGGAATTCATGGACGGGCATACATTGATGTCATAAGTGGGTTGCCGATGAGGGCATAAATTTCTTATGCCGTATCTTAGATAGATTTATATCGATCAGATTAGTGACATACTAAAATAAGGAGATATAAGGAGTACCCATCACCCACGAGCATGTATGCGTAGATGTATGGATGCAGACGAAACAAAAGAGGTGTGCCGGGATTAAGCCAAATGGCAATCCGTGATCTATGTCTACCTCTCTGTGTTACAGGCGTGAGCGCATATTTATTCTCGAGTATCTGACTCCAAGAACCAATAGTTGCGCTTCTGACGTTTGAATGAAATAAAATACGATAAAAAAATTACGCAAGCGAGGTGCTGTATATTATGTATGTACATAGTAATATAGGTTGAGAAAAAGGTTAATTTGCATTTCATACATTTCAAGACATTTTTATTTACATTTTAATTACAGTTTACATGTGCCATTTTGTTCGATGACTTGTGCCATCTTGAAGGTAGTGACGAGATCCCGTTGCTGAAAATTTGAGACTTATGAGCAGAAAAACGCGACAAGTAATTTGGAAGTTATTGATTTTAAACTGAAACTAAAGCATTCTGAAGAGACCGAACCAGGTGGAAATCTGAACGTTCAAGATTAGGGCTATATGACGGATGCATTAACACCTCCCAGCCATACTCTCTTATTTTTTGCTGAGTAGCCTTGACTAGACCACACATCTTGAGCCAATCAATAGAAAGGGTTTGGCTTTACATCACAATAACTCGTGATGACAGACCTATATACCACACAGATATAAAGACCATAGAGATCCAAATCGATGCTTCCATCCGGGGGCAAAAGCTCATAATGAACAACACCCTTCCAATCCCACCATACACACAGCGATTACCTTATTACGGGTTAATCCTGTTTTGGCATAGTCTGTGTAGACCTTTGAACACCATCATCAAAATTCCCGGATTGAAAACGCTTAAACCAACTCTGCTAATCTTACTGACATTACTGTATTAGGTCCATAAAAGTCACAATTATTTTTCTTGCGTTGCATTTTTCCTTTTTCGTAATACAATTTTAATGTGTATTTTCTTTTTTTTTAGTTTATTAAAATATCCATTCTCAGAATATTAATTTTTAAAATACATAGCTGTAACTGTACTATGTAGATGAAGGAGCTGCTTGTGTCGCCGCTTTGTGAAATGTAAAAACTGCTTCGATGACAAAAGCTTTTCAAATTACACCAAGAGTCATTTAATTTAAAAAGCAATGCGATTACTACGATTTCCCATTTTTCCGTTTGAAATACTTGTTTCGATCCGCTTTTATAAGTGGAAAACATGAGAGGATTAAGTAAACGCTTTGAGCGAACGCTTTTAGTGAACGTAATTAAAATTAGTTTGAAGTGACTTCTAAGAAACATATGTTTAAAAAGTAACACGACATCCCTTACGAATAATTTGATACTCATAAATACTCACGTATTTTCTAAGCCCGTGTATAAAAGCTTTAGTAATATAAAAATACAACATTACACAGTTACATTTAAAAGAATATCTTTTTCCCTTGATCTTGTTAGCAAGGGGCTTACAACATATCGTACTTGGTAAATCAAACTCTGGTGTAAATATTATTTAAATGCATATAAAAGGTAAATCTATTAACTTTAAGATTTTTTTTAAATAACACATTGAATAATTTGTTTCAAATATTATATTCGTTTATAGAATTTATATATATAGAATATAATATAATAGAATTTAAAATATTTATAATTATAATATAATAATATAAATATTTATAATTATAATATAATAGAATTTATATAAATAGAATAGGCTTTCGGTTGTGTGATCACGGTCTGGCAGCTATCGCTTCGACTCCGCGCACAAACAGGCTTTAATGAAATCATATTTTGTCCTATAAATATTGTTTTTCTACGGGTACTCAATGCATTATTGTATTTGCAAGTATAAAAACAAAATTAAATTGTAAGGAAATCGATCTCGTGTTATGAGTGTTTCGTAGCAATATTTTATCTGTTCCCCACGGGCCTGTCACTGCTTAAAATTGGTTTTCTGTCGTAGGGAAATTGGACGAGAGATAATGGCCGCAAAGGCAGATTACCTGCAGATGCCTGGTGGATAACGAATAAAAAGTTTAACCTTTTTATAAATTAATTTCAAATAAATACTAAAATAATATACAACATTGACGTGCATTGTTAACGATATATAGTTTCTAATGGAGCGAAGTCATTGGTCGATGTACGGTACGCATAATTGTGAATTCGATAAAAATGTCAAAACGCCGATTGGTCGAAACTCGTATCCTAAACCACTTCTTTTCTTTTGCTGGCAAGCTGTTGCTAAACGTAAACAAACAAAATGTTCTTGTGATGTTATTTTCAATTATTTTCTAATGGTATGAAAATAACTTCACAAGAATATTTTGTTTGTTTGTACTAACCTTATAAATTACATTTAGATAGTGTACTAAACTTAAATAATATTTTATATTATATACATTTTTTTGTTTAAATATTTTTTAATGTTTAAGAAACCTTTGTAATATTGTTTGTGACGTCTATATCTAGTTGATAAAGGTTTAAATTTCTTTTGGTTATTTTTCACTGTCTATAATCTGTTGGAAAATAAATAACTTGTGTAATTAATTAAATAGTTACTAATTCTATGAACATAATTGAAAATAAAATCACATGTAATTGTTTACGTTTAGCGACTGACTAAAGGATGACTGTCAACGAATCAAAAAAGCGGGTCTCCTGCCTTACGTCGCCTCTTTGTAAAGAGCCTAAAACAGAAACGGCACACCTTGCAATACCTACAAACGAAATACTTGTGCAAATTCTACGACGTAATGAGAATCAAAACCGCGTGGCCGGTAACCCTTGTAGTGTCCAATTTGCACACGTAATAACGATTATTTGTGAAGACGTAATACCTTGACGTATTAATAATTTTGTTGGTATTTTCGTGTTTTACTTTCGATCGACTGGTAATGACAAGTGGATGTTATAATATGGTATATAAAGGTAGACCAAATTCGTTGGCTCAAAACATGATGATTTAACGCAAGATACCATTATCCACGGATGCTTTGTTTGTCCGCTTGAGGGCTTCAAATATAATGAAAATGATGGTTTTGTTCGTTATATAACCACCGGTTTGTGTTCTGAACTAAATCTTTTTGAGGAAGAAACCTTAATTTAGAAAATAGCATGCTCGAAAACATGGTACAAACATCATAATAAACTATTCACCCATTTTCTTTATAACCGCCTATACAATCACTGCTATATTTTCTCTTTTACTCTCTTTTACTTAGAAACCTATGACTCTTTTGTAAAACGTTCGATTGAACAAACGACTTAGCCATAATTATTTTCTAAAATACCAGACGACTAAAACTGTGATTCTGGTGTGACGTCATTTTCTAACCCACTATAAGATTTCTAGAGATTGTAAACAGTAACTAATCTAACCGAATATTTCTTAATTAACATAATTAAGTAAATCCCACAACTCACTTGTAACAGCAAGTTTACACATTACGGTCACATCGTCGCAGAGCGAAGACCTTAATCAAAGTTGTGAATTTCTCGGCGCCCGGGGAGCTTTTTGTTAAAGTTACACCATTTGGAATAGTTAATGTCCTTTGTAATGGAAAGTTAAATATGTAATAAGCCGCAGGGGTAGCGAAGATTATAGATTACTTTTTGACATGGTTCTAGCTTCTTCATTCGCACATCTACATAATCATGTACATGGGCGGTTACGGTTAAATTAGTATTACCTTTTTCACCAATCTGGTCGACATAAGTTCATCTAGGATGTGCTACTAACACCTTCTGTATTCATGCTTTCAACATGGGCAAACTACCGAAACATATCGCTTTTAATTTTAGTCTAAACGTCCTGTTTCAAAATACAGTTTTTGTTATTATGCTATGTCAAAATCAATTCAAAATCATTCCGAGAATACTTTAAACAAACCATAAATTTACATTGTATTTAAATATAACTCGTTGATGAGGTCCGGAAATCGATAAACGACGATCTGAGTCGGGACGGAAATTGGGGGGAAATAACAAAATTTCTTTAACTACGCAATGCAGTCAGTGGTCGGAGAATTCGTTATTACTCTTTTCGATGATATATAGCTTCGTGATTGTGGCAATATTTTTAATTAATCATTTCAATATTATTTTTTTATAAAAATGACCTTTTTCCGTGCATCTAGTAATAAAGAAAATATTCTAGGTAACCTAGGTGTATGTATATGCTAGGTTTGACTCATAGATAAGTCTCAGAAGCTTCCATGGGTTAGCATCCATTTTACAGATAATTTAAAATACAAGAAGCGGACTTCGATTCACGAATTTTCTGAATAACTTTGGAACCACTTATCGCATCGGGAAAAAATCAAATGGTGGTCCCATTTGATTTTTTCTGATCTGATAACAAAAACTATCGATAGCAAATGCTTTCAAACATTTTTTCTCTGATAGTTTTAAGGGATGTACTCTCCTACAACACAGACAATGAAATAAAAGCTGCTATAGAAAAGCAAAATAGGGACTTGCTGAATAACCTAAGTGGAGAAGCAGACGCAAGCATAAACATACTCTACAGAAAAGAAGCGAGGAACCCGCACGCTAGCCACGTCGTCTTCAGAGTGCCCCCCCAGCTGTGGCAAAAGATGACAGCCGAAGGGAAAGTACAGATAGATTTGCAGAGGGTTAGGGTGGAGGACCAATCGCCAATCATCCAGTGCTCCATTTGCCTCGGGTACGGCCACCCTAAGCGCCTCTGCACCGAAACCATAGAACACTGTAGCCACTGAGGGGGGATAGATCATAAAAAAGACGTATGCACAGACTGGTTTGACGGCATAAAACCGAAGTGCAAAAACTGCATGTACGCGAGGTATGATAAATACGACCACAACGCGTTTAGCCACGAGTGCCCGGTGCGAAAGCGGTGGGACGAAATAGCACGCTCCGCCATTTCGTATTGTTAAGGTGGCCCCGGGCACTCGTGGTGAAATGAAATGGCACCACAAGAGCGGATCTAAATACGATGGCATATCAAGGAAACCTTCCATCATAGTGATAGAAGATTCTTGGAAGCGGAGGGAAAGATTAAGGTGCAGGAAATCCCGTCAGAAGATGTCGCAGAAAACAACAAGACGTAATAAAAATCTTCGAAAAAGAACATAGAGCTGCATAATATTTATGCTTCTCGACGTTTGTCAGAAAGCACACGCCCTGCGACATTCTAAAACCAGGGAAAACGCCAATATCAAAACATCAACAATCAAACCTCGGACGCCATCATCTGGAAACCGCGTTGGAAATAATATCCTAGGCATAGCGATGTTGGAGTCTCGCCCTTTCCCCATTCTAGGAGAAAACAGCGGCGACAAACAGCGGAACAAACATACAATGAACAATAAGGGTACTTGAAACGAGACATATAAATAATCATGAACGGTGTAGAACAAGAATGTAACTAGAATAAAATAGTATATCTTAAGCAGAAATCGCAATAACAAATAGAGTGAATAAAATAGACAAATAATTAATAAATAATGCTATCGACAAAAGTAATTTAAAAGCTGTAAAATATAGGAAGCAAATTTTGGAACAAAATGATATACGGCGCTAAAAATTCGGAATAAAAGAAGGCATAAATTGCAAAGTGTATATAAAAATATATAATAAACTTAAGTATGTATAATTATGAACAAAAAAAAAATATATATATATATGTATATACAAATGGCAAGTCGCCTAAAAGTGTACTTTCTTGTGTGTATTTAATTATACACAGAGGAAAGACACCTGCAAAACAACCAGCGCCGTAAATCGTAGTGTAGAAAACTATAACCCAAATTATATATTAGTACAAACAGTATAAAACAGTACAAACTTAGCAAAAAGAAAAATCAGAACAACAAAGTCTCTGACCCAAATATGTCAGGGGAACTAGGTAAAAAAAACATTCTTTTATTATTTTGAAATCGGTTCATAAATATGGAAGTTCTGAGGTAAAAAACATAAAAATATATACAAGAAAATTGAGAACCTCCTCCTTTTTTTAACAAGAGTTAGAGTAGAGTCGCGTCGAAAAGAACTGTGAAAACTTCAAAACTCGTAAGCATAATGCAATCAAAAAATTGGCACGGCAAAGCGGAATCGATTCGGCAGTTAAATGCGCCAAAGCCGAGGCCCGGAGGATGCAGCCGCGACTATCGATTGCATGCAGCTGAAAACAAACCGACAGGTATTGAGTTTAAGGTTAAACTTTAAGTGCCGAAATATCGTATAATAGTATAAGATACGGTATTAGAAATATATACCCTCATCTGTTATTTAATCAGCACCTAGATGCACATATGTTAGGTAATCAAATCGAATTCGAATCCAATATTTTTTTGTACTTCAACATAAACTCGTCCCCCTAGAATTGCTCCCTAGACTTGGCCTTAGAATTAGCTCGGCAATCCACTTGTGCTTTATCGATGTGCATTTTATCTCACGCATAATCTAGGTTCTGATTAACAGATGAGGGTATAAATTTCTTCTGCCGTATCTTAGACCATAATCCTCACTAATGACAAACAAACAAACCAATCATAATTAATTTCAAATTTAACGACGTATTTATCGTTACAGTACAAACAAAATTTAAAAATACTGTTTTAATAGTTATGAATAATTCCAATTGCATAATTTAGCAGTACCTATAATATTTCAGACACATAAAGCAACAGATTTACGCGTACTACGGCCACTTCCAGTCGCGTTGAAAATACGAGGGGGCGCATCTCGTTATGGCGCCGCGGTGCTCTCATGCAAATAATTCATGCAAGCACCATACGGTTGTTCGTTTGCATCATTTAGATGACTGGTTATCTCTTGTTATAACACTTAATGAAAGGTACATTTGTTCCATGTGTTTGTCTTACACAATTATTGTTAACTGGACATTATGAAAGATAATATAGAACTACAGAAATACAAATCTGTTGTTAAGTCGTTACGGCGTAAAAGCATTAGAAAGATATAAAAATTATCGTTAAAACAAGAGGTCATTTTAAAATTTGTGTAAAATAAACATTACATGTTCTTATCGATAAGAATATATAAAAAGGGCTAATAATAATAAAAAGTATCTTGTTTTAAAGTACATCTACGCAATAAAATATCTCCTAAATTAGTTACGGTTTTTAAGGTTTGGAGACTATTATCTAAAATAAATAAAAAATAAAGATAAATCTAAAAGATGTTGACAATGATTCACAGCTCATAACTGTCACCTCCATTAACTATTCGTGTAAAATATTAGATTCAGTGAAAATTAATATGTAAAAGTTCAAGCTTGAAGTTCAAGTTCAGTCGTCAGTAAAGTATACAAAAGTTTCATCTTAAAGCGAAATTCTGAACAGTATGAAGGTGTCTAGGTCGAATATTTCAAAGGCCTTTACAAAAAAACTAAATTCATAACTGTTTTAACGCATATGCTCGAAATGCATAGCCTTGTTCGACGTCAAGAAAGAAAATGTAACGTTCAAAGAAAATTAATTCAGATTCAGCGGTTGAGTTCATTGACTTCATTGTTCAAATGGGAACGAGGTTGCCAAAAGTTTAGAAAGCTGAAGGTAAACTGATACTAAATTGTGTATGACTCGTGATGAAGAAAGTTTATGTATACCTAACGAGTCTGTTTCAAATACAGTTTAAAGCAAAGTATAGCTTATTCACGGCGAGCTTACTGACAGCTGTTTAAATTAAGGCCGCATGTTATTAATAAACTTTTTCAATTATAATTTTCTTTTATCTTTTTTTTGTATAGGGGGAAGTCTTCTAAAGATGTCCTGCCCTCTGGGAGAAAGACAGGATTATGTGGGATTATACCCATTAAAACACCTTCGATTGCAAGAGGAGGGGATCCCGGGATCTCTAACGGAAAGCACCGAAGGCACCGGTGCACTATTCTCTTTTATCTGACAAACTAATCAATGCGTATTGTGTATACATGCTTACTTAAGTACGTAATTTTTATCTTCGTTCTTTATACTGATACTAATATGGGAGACTGCCTAAGTCTAAGGTAAATTCGTAAATAAACAAATATTGATGAACTTCCAATATGGCAGCATTATTGCAGTAACTATCTTCACTGCTAAGCAAAGCATTGCTGAGAGAATATATATCTGTATTTGTGTTTAACGAATGCCTTAGTTAGAGTGTATTCATAGGTAAATTTCTGCAAGATTCGTCGATCACTTTTTAGGTTTTAGGAATGTTGTTTATCATGAAGCTAAGGAGTCGTAGTGTATGATAAATGGGTTGATAAAGTTGTTTATAGGTATGTAACAATGAATAACAACAAATCTCTAGTAACAGCTGTTTCCCAAATGCTGTGTCAAGGGACCCCACTGAATATGCACGAGGCCGTTCAGTTTAGTTTCTGCGAAAATTTTACTACTCGGGTCTCGAATTTACCATATTTTTCGCTTATAGATTTTATTGAACAAATACTTAAATCTCTCTTTTAAGAATCAGATAGGAGTTTTTAGAACACGTTTTAGCGATTTTGCAACTGTAACCCTAATATACTTTGTATTATGTCTAAATTAATTGTAATAATCCTCGACACAAGTTTTCTTAAATCGATTGGTTCTTAAAAGTCAATCAGTAATTCAGATATAATCTACGATTTTACTATTCATTCATTAATTTTGTATACTATTTTTCACATTCAATTTACTAATAACAAAATTATTTTCATTTTTTTCATCAGCGTATAAACATTCTACTGTAATAAAGATTGTAAACTAAGTAAAGTGACTTAACTCCAACATCTGTCTTTCTTGGAACTGAATGCGAAATATACGGTTAGAACATGTCGTTCCCAACAATCGTGGAACATTTCAGCGCTTGTACAATAATAGTACGTGAATAATGGGGCCTTGGGAATGACGACACAAATGTATGTTTATATTTGAAACCAAATAGCTTCGTGGTTGAGGAATCAACTAAGATGGAGCTTATTACGTTACTTCGGCGGCTGTAAACTATTTGTTCGAGCTCCTAGAGAGTGTCATGTTTTGGGCTGGCTTAGGTTTTGATTTAATTAGCAACATTATCATAGAAAAGAAAGATGTGTGAGAAGCAGTTTTATTTGGAAGAGAAGAATATTTAGTGTGAGTCGACACATATTCAAGACTTAAACTACAGGTTTTGTATAATATCGTCTCATTATATTTGAAATTCTAAGCTTTTTAGAAATCAATTTATCTTCAGGTTAAAAATGAACAAAGTATTGAAAGTCACTCAATATAAAACACGAGTAATAAACGACGTCTTCTCAGCAGTAAATCTGTATCTCAGCTTTTGTTCGACTTTCGTGTTTTTGATTTCACGAAGTAAATCAAACATGCGAACGTTAAAAACCGAATAACCAATAAAAACATCGTTTTATGGTATATACCTAATGAAAAACTTTACGTGACATGTAATTTATAGTATATTTTGAAGTTATTACTTCTTTTGGCGCATTTGAGAAAAATGAAGGTGACTTTTTACGATGCGTCTTGTCGCTTTTAGGTGATTATTTGTTTTTTTTTTAATTTGTTGTCATTTTAAAACTAATATGGTCGTGAATTTTAATTTATCTTGAGTGATACGTGATAAAAGTGATTTTTGAAGGTTCCGTAAATGGTATCAGCTTTGCATCGTGCTTATTATTTAGGTCTCATATGCGAGAGTGTTAGTCCTACGCCTAATAGTTGCCAACATAAACCTAGAGAAAAAGTTACATTGATTGTTAAATACATGATACACACAATTACAAAGACTCTTGTCGTTACGTAAGAAGCGGTGAACTGTTTCAACGGATTATTCTGAGCCAGTTCGTGCGAACGATGTCCGTCACGGTCGAATTATCTACTGAAGGGGATATAGACACGTGGACAATACCACAATTATTATAAAATGAATTATTTTGTTACTTATCAATGATATTATGAGCAAAGCATACAATGAACGTATAGTCTCTCTGTAAAATAATCGAAATGCATGCAGCAGTTGTAAACAGTTACAACCGCTACCCACAAACATCTATAACGAACAATTATCACTGGCCTGATAGGTATGATGTCATCACCGTTCGTCGTGGATGATGTTGTGCTCCTGGCGAATTTCGACCGCAGTGACGAGTGACAGTGACCGCGGCGGAAATCGGCCTGGACAACAACATCTCTTCGCCATCTCTCAGTCAAATCATAATATGTAGAACTTAAGTTACATGTATTTTATATAGAAGAAGACAGATTAGCAAGCGGACTAGTGGACGCTATGCGACCACCTTCTACATAAGTACCTCTACTCCACGCTAAGCTATGTTAATTTGAAATATGTTTTATGTGTTGCATGTTACAAGTACATGTTACAAGTATTCGTAGCAACAAATAACTTAGGTATAGATCATATTAATCAATGGCTACGTGCGCACTGACCGGCTAGCTGGAACACGCTTAACTGTCTAGCTGACCGCAAGTTGCGGTTGCCATTACGGCTAGGCGCTACGGCAAATGGAACGTGAGCTACTAGTGACCGCCGTGCTACGAGCAACCGGAGCGGCCGGCCGGCAGCCACATCGTAAAGTGAATAAATACGTATTATTTATTCTGCTGACCGCATTCCAACTAAACGTATAATTCTTATCGATTCTACTCGACCTATATTTTACGACATTTATTAGAAACTAACTATTTACTGTATTTTGCAGTTAATGACGTTGATAATCCGACCTTGGCGCATCTAGTGACCCAATAAAATAATTTTTAGTTTAATCCGTAGGATGGAGCTTTATTCCAACTGTTTCTATTCGAAGAAATATGTTAATTACAATCGCTTTTTATGTCATTTTTTCCCCGGCGATAATTTATGTCGCTAATGCTGTTTTACGACTCGTTTGTTCTAAGTGCCGTTTGTCTAGACATCGGATTATAATCTGTAACCTTTTTTTATTGTTTGAATAAATTATTGCTTTTGTTTTTATTTATTTAATACCGTTTATTGTACTCAATCAAGAATTAGGCGTAGGCCTGACCTGCATTTTTTCTCGAATTTTCACTTTCGAGCATCAACCGATTCAAAAATCACATAAATATTAAACAAAAAAAGGTTATGGTAAAAGGAAAGTAAAGATAAGATCCTGATATGAGACAATTTTATAGAGATAGAGTATATAAATAGCATGCTAGGTACTAGGTACTATAGGTAAGTATGTGGTCGCTCACGCCTAAACACACAGCAATGTTTGAAGAGTGTTAGAAGTAGGGCAGGTAAATCTAAGCGTACAATAAAAAAGCGTAACAATAGATTTACTAGTTTTATATGAAATAAGTATTAGGAGAAATGCGTTGATATTTTGATAAGATTTTAAATACGTGCAGTTTCCGTTACGTAAAGCGCCCATTGTTATTTCATTTTCTTGAACTACTACTAGGTAGGTTGACAACGCATCTGCAACACATTTGATTGTTGCGGATGTCTATGGGTAGCGTTCACTTAACATCAGGTGATCCGCTTGCTCGTTCACTACCTTCTTAAAAAACAAAAAAAAACATAGATACAGACCACACAGAATTAATATGTAGTTAAACATTATTTTACTTATAAACGATTCTCGTAGTGCCTTTGCCTTTCTGATGTCAAGAGCCTACAGGGTACGTTAAAGAGCAGTGACCTCTAGGTCTACGAGATAAAAAATATACGAATATCGACCTTAATGTACTTGATATACGTTTACTTGTCAATAAAAATTAACTAGTAGATGAATAAAAAAACAAAACATAGCCCAGCCTAGTTAACATAGTTATACACTAATAGAAGAGCTGTCAATTAGTGAAAGAATTTTTACCATCGGTTCAGTAGATTTTAATCTTATCTAGATCAAACACATAATCAAATCTTTTCTCTTTATGATTTAAGTATACATTGTTGAAAGATGAAATAAAAACTATACACATCAATGGTTTAAAATCTACACGAATCTGTTTTGAAATAGATGCGTAGTTAACAAAAGTTTTGTGAGCGTATAAATAATGCTTCAGCGGGCGCAAACGGTTCGCTTACTTTTGTAGCGCCCTCGTCTGG
Organism: Papilio glaucus; assembly: GCA_000931545.1. Taxonomy (NCBI): domain Eukaryota; kingdom Metazoa; phylum Arthropoda; class Insecta; order Lepidoptera; family Papilionidae; genus Papilio; species Papilio glaucus. The sequence goes on along the minus strand of JWHW01024421.1, from coordinate 485,211 downwards.
GGAGCAATGTCGTACGACGGAGCCGTTCTACAATCTACATTCAGTACGGATTGAATTGAATAAAAGCGTAGTTATTGCTTTAACCTTTTTTGGACACTTACTTTTTTACGTTAGTAAAGTGTTCAAAATGAAGGACGACTTCATTTCGATTATTTTTTTAAAATAATTCTTTAAATAATTTTAGCTCTGTGCATTAAACATTATCAGAATTAAGTTGAATATTTATCTGTCCTCTATAAATGTGGGCATAGGTTACGCAATGACATTAACATAATTTTAAGCCACTCAAACATATAGATCGACATATTATTGGTTATAGCTGTTTTAGGTAACATTTTTTATTCTTTTTATTTTTATGATAATGACGCACCTACTGACCGCAATACGGTGGTACCTAATATTTTTAAGGGTCTGTTACACAAAGTTAGGGTAAAGTGCTAAGTAAGTAATTGACAAATAAATTAACTGACACATCAAAATTCACGTTAAAATATTTGACGTTTCACAAACGGAAGTTTATGTGTTAATTTGCTACTTTTAACTTGGCGATGGCAACGTCGCGTTTTGACGTTTCGAGTTACGAAACATGTGAGAGCATAAATATTTTTTTTTTATTTAATCACTCTCAAAATCATTTAAAATGCATCTTTTATGCATTATTTTATGTAACTATAATATACTTAAAATGTATTTTCTGCAAAAAAAGTTAATGGTACAAAAAAACATTTTTTAGAAACAGATTATTTTTTATTTGAAACGAAATGTAAGGCAAATGTCAAAGAAAGAAATAATCTGTAAAATAACTATAACCAATAACATCTTTAGCTGACAGATGATCCAACCAACAACAACAATCCAACAAAAATGAGTTAAGAGTATTTGTAGGTTGTGAAACGTTAACTATGACTTAATTCGTCAGATAAGTTGCAAGAAGCTTATTCAGGACTTTACCTGGACATTGTGAAACAGGCCCTGAGTATAATAATAATTTACGAAAGGATCACAAATCAAATCCAAATTGAAGAATGAAGGCATGAAACCGCGTGCTTCATTATAAGAGACATTTGTAATAGAAATAAATTTGAAGAACCGAAGCAATTTATTTCAATGTTCACATTGTTGGAGCCATAAATTTTAATGTCGACATTGAATAATGAAATAAAAACTTGTGTCCGCGACAGTGATAAATAGAAAGGAATAACATGAATGAATAATTAACGACCATAAGGAAGTAAAACATAAGGTCTTCTTTTGAAAAAGACAGTCTCTTGCCACTTCTTTAGCTTACAAGGGATGATAAAATAACAATCTTTAGTATTTTTGGGTGATCAAATGACGTATTGATGAAGTTAGTATGTCATCCTAAAACAAGAAAAATTAATATTTTTTAATAACATGTTTAAAACTAAAGTGAAATATCAATTAGTCCGTAGATTTTATTAATATAACAAGAGAGCCATTGTTTATAAGAGCGCTATCGCTACAATTGGAACGGGAAAGGGTCGATACAGCACAGCGCTCGCATCGCTCGGTTCAAGCCACCGCGTAATTGCTGTTGTATTTTATATGACGAGTATACCGACTAAGATAAATGATATGCAATCTAAAATAAATATTGTCCACGAGCTTTGGTTTTTAAGGTTTTTTAACAGTTTTTATAACATTTTTTCCAGGAGTACATTCGTTATGAATAGTAACATATATAAAACATTTTAAAAATATACTGAACCGGTTGTAATAAGTCCTAACTTAATGGTATAAATGAGAATGTAAGCTTGTTTATTAGTTTGTAACGCCTTCAAGCCTTATGTACTTAAATATTTTAAAAAGGTATTATATTTTTACCACACTTTAAATCTTTGTTACCAGGTAATCCCTTTTAACGAATGAACTGTGCGCTCGGTCACTTAATTATAAAACAGAACTAACAGTTGTTAGAGATACGATACGTTATATTTATCTGAGTTTGGATGAAGGTCATTCCGCACTGAATATTCATTGACAGGTTCTAAATTATTTGCTGCGCTTTGGGAAATCTGTGAAGTTTGGTGTCGGTTTGCGATTTGATTTTCGCGTCGCGTTAACATTGATTGGATGTTATAAATTCGTTGTTATATCACGAGACGAGATACTGGTCATCTCTTTTTGTCATCTAGGTTTCTACTAATAATATTCTATGAAGAAGATTTCGGTTATTATTAGAATAAAAATGTATTACAGTATTATTACCGTGAGACACTCATTACTTTAGTGATACATTAGAACTACATTAGATGTCCAGAAGTGACCTCAACAAATAAAAAGCTCCATGGCTGCAAATAAAACTCAACTTAGTACTACAAAGTTTACTAGTTGGCTGCTGAAGGGTTTAGCTTAAAAGTATTAAATATTTAGTAGGATGCAACATTTTTAGTTCAGTCCAAACCAAAATTTTGTAAGAGAGTGAAAACCCTTGAAATATATGTGACTGTACAAAAAAATGGCAGCGATTTTACAGGATATTATAAAATATGAGTAGACAAGTTAATGTGACAATAATTTTAACTACCCAGCTTTTTTGAATATAGGATTTCCTTCGTAAGAACCTATAGTTAACTGGCAAATTGAATCTCGTTTATTTTTTACCTGATGCATGTCTGTATTTACAATAAACCTTTTTAATATCGCGGTACGAATGATAACGACGATAATTTGCTTTGATTTTATTGTTATAGTGATGTGTAACAACATTGTGTTACATTACGAAAGATGGAAAGCGTTAGAGAATTAACTAACCTAGCCCGAGCCCTCAATAACGTAACCATTCATATTGATTTTCAATTTAGCCTCTTAAGATACAGCAGATTTTTTTATTACAGTGTATTTGTCTATTTACCCAACTGGGGTGTTGAAGGAAATCAATAAAATAATGCATGAAATTTTACATTAATTGCTAAAACCCCTATTCTACCATCGGACGTTTAGGCATACGGCTAGGCCTCCAATCTTTTGTTGTCGATATGTCTCGCGTTAGAACGAAGCAATATGAAACTTCGTTTATTGCATGTAGAGGAAAGGCGTCAGGAGCTTTACCGCCAGGTGGGACTGTGTTCAAATACTATTACATGTTTAATATATAAAAAAAAAGTTTACGTCATGATCGTCATACCTAATTTATTTTCATAATAATTTATCAGTAGAAAATAAGAAAATTAAAGGGAAGGTACCAAGGACGATTTAAGTTAAAAGCTTATTACTTTGGTAAAAGCAATTTTATGCTTCAATCTCAATTTACTCCATGTTAAGCATTTGGTAAGTTGAGTAGACGTCAACCGAGGATGGCATATAACAAATATAAGACAATATTGCTTAAGCGACACTTAATCGAGATTTCCTCCGTCAACTTCAATGAAGGAGATACTTCCAGTTTCGTTGATGTTTTTGTTAAACTCGTTTGAACCAGGTATCCGAAATTAAGTGAAAGCCTGATTGATAGTGATTTTATCAGAACAACTAAACTTACATAGGATCGTCAAAATCGGTTTATGAATTGTAATACACTAAAGGAAGACAGCAACTAGAGTATATATTTGTAACTAAAGAGCATGTATGAGGGGATATACATATAAATATCGAAGCGAGAAAGGTATGCAAAGATAAGATCGATCCAAATAGAAATCCGTAATCTTTACCTATCTCTGATTTGAGGAACTGAATGGCAATTTTTTTATTTACGAGTGAATGATGAAATGAAAACTGCAAAAAAAAGAAAAATTTAATATTTGTTCTTCAGATGCTGAAACAATTGTACTTTAAAATATCAATGTGGACAGGACTATATATCAACAACAAACAAAAGAGCATTCGCTAGCTGATGACAGCTCAATCTCACACGCGACCATCGCAGCTTTTCTTTCTCAAATTAATTCACAAAACCATTCTTTAAAGCTACACTTTTTTATGACAAATCTGTTCCTATCATTCAAACTATCGCGTAGGATACTTTGGACGTAGGAACCGCATTTCAATGTCAATTTACTGTCGTTCTGCCCACAGCGACCATTTTGATATATTAAATAGTGCCCATTGTGTATTGACAAGCGTATATAGGAAATTCTGATTGTTCAAAAGTTAATAAAATTATGTAAACAAAAATTGTCTTTGTTGTAACTAAAGATGGTCATTATTATAATAACCGATAATACATTGCATTATTTTTAAATAACGAATAACGGATTACTGTCGATGTCATTATTCTGTTGTTGGTTATCCCGTTCCATTAACGATAATAACTGAAAGAATCGTTAAGATCCAAGCTACTATACATATATATACATATTCTTCATCATTTTTTAATTGACGAATAATAAATAAGTTGACGACTGACGAATAATAATAATTTGATTAAATTATACACTATCGATACCAATAATGCGCAACTTACTATGCTTGCAGTCTGCTGTGTTTACTGACCCCCAATACTGATGAGTGTAAGAGAGAGCGAAATGAAATGCTCTCTGCACCACCCACGTGTTAGGACCGAGTGTGCAAGGAGAAAAAAACGGTACCATAATAAATACTAAAGGTTTCCACTAAATATTCATGGATATAGATCAGAGCTTTTGAGTTAACTCCCCGCTCCGGGCACAGTCTCGTACAAAGGAACTGCCTGTTGTATAATCTGAGCTTAATTTTGTTATCTGATGTTATTTCACAATTTATGTTCCTTCGGGTTTAATACTCTCATCT